>PVJC01010383.1:0-44159 GCA_004026665.1 Murina feae
CATTCATTTAGTCCTTTCTCTGGGGATTTCTTCTGTTCTTTAATTTGGGGTATCTTTCTTTGTCTCTCCATTTTGGCTGCCTTTCTGTATTTGTTTCTGTGTATTAGGTAGATCTGCCATGTCTCCCAGTTTTGCTATGGTGATCTTATGTTGTAGGTGTTCTGTGGGGCTCTGTAGGGTAGTCTACCTGATTACCCCAGCAAGGTGCTCCAGGAATGTCCTTTGTGTGGGTTATGTGAGTCCTCCTATTGTAGTTGAGATTTTATGGCTGTTGGCCCCTCTGTGCATGGGGTCATCCTCAGGATGGCTAAGTGTGAACATCAACCCTGACCACAGTGTATGAGCTGCTGTGTGAGGGCTGAACTATGAAGTGAAATTTTCTCTGTTGCCTGCCAAGATTTTGCTTTGGATGTGCTGCTTGTGGAGCTAATTGGGGAGTGTTCTGATGTGGTTTGAAGCCCACCATTGGTTGTGTTTGTTCTGGGGCATCTTGAGAGGGTTTCTGGTGCAGGTTAATGTCAGATGCTGTCTGTAACTGGCCCTGGGCAACCTGTTTGGAGCAACCTGTTTGTGGCTGCCTTTGCTGTGCCTTTGCTGTGCATGAGAAGGCTCAAGCTACACACTAAGCCTGGCTTCCACCAGCACTGAGCCCAGAGGCAGGTCAGCAGAAGGCCCAAGGCACTCTGAGATCCATCTCTATCTGACTTTGCCTGCCGACTGCCTCTGGCACTGCACATGTTCCATGAGGTAGGTTTTAGTGAGTCACCAGGTAGGTGTGAGTAGTTTTCACCAGGTGGGTACAGTTTCAAACTCAGTGCCAGTGCTCAGTTTAAGTCCATTTAGCAAAATTCCCAAAGTACACCAAGGCCAGCTGCTATCCACCAGGTGCTTGTGGACCATTGTGGTGAGGAGAGGGTTACTGGGAATTGTCAGGGTGAGTTCCAAGCACAAGGAGACCAAGATTTGGCCATGTGAAAGGAAAACTCCACACAAGAATGCAAGTGTCACCTAGCTGGTTTTGCTCAGTGTATAGAGCGTCAGCCTGCGAACCAAATGGTCCCAGGTTTGATTCCAGTCAAGGGCACATACCTTGGTTGCAGGCTCCTCCCTGGCTTGGGCCCTGATCAGGGTTTATGCAAGAGGTATCCAATTGATGTCTTTCTCTCATATCGTCGTTTCTCTCTGTCTTTTCCACTGTCTCTGGAAATCAATGGAAATAATATCCTCACGTGAGGATTAAAAAAAAAAAGAATGGAGGTATCACTCAGGCACATGAAGGAAAAAATGGCCCTCCCCTTCAGCCATACAACTCAGTCTCTTTCTCTGATTCTGGCACTGGTTGAGCTTACCTGAAACTCCTTAAGAGGTCCTCGATGAGTTCTGCATCGAGAGCCCAGGGTGGAGTCCATCAAAGACCAGGAGAGATGCCAGCAGGGTGGGTCCTTCAGGAGTGGTTAAGAGGGCCTAGTCTTCAGATGGTTATTCAGGTTGCTTGTTCCATATTGTAGCCACTACTCTGATATGGTTCTGAGAGGAGGTAAGTATAACTTCCACCTACTCTGATGCCATCATGCTGATCAAACCATTTGTTTTTATTTTTTTTGTTTGTTTGTTTGTTTTTTTCAAACGTATCTTTATTGATTTCAGAGAGGAAGGGAGAGGGAGAGAGAGACAGAAACATCAATGATGAAAGAGAATCATTGATCAGGTGCCTCCTGTATGCCCCACACTGGGGATCAATTCCACAACCCAGACATGTGCTCTGGCCAGAAATTGAACCATGGTCTCCTGGTTCATAGGTCAATGCTCAAAGTCTGAGCTACACCAGCTGGGCCAAACTATTTGTTTTTAACAATCATATTTAGAATACTCCTTGAAGATTTCACAAGACTTGAATGCAGTTAGTCATTTCTTAAATTAGTTTTCTATCTGACAATTTTTGTAATAGAAAGCATGAGGTTATTTGTGTAATAAATCCATGTAGAATGAGAGTGGTATGTCTGAATTATTTTATGCTCTAATAGCTCCAAAGACATGCCTGTTTTAATTAGATCAACAGCTTTAAGCTAGCTTTTTTATTCACTGAAGATTAATCCTAGAACATCATACTTGAAAAGCATTTGGGTTAATTTTTGTTATATTTCTTTAATTCACATAAGCACATGTTTTCTTTTAAGCCATTTGAATAGGGCTCCTTTATAATCTAATTTTGAGTTTACAAATAGTTTTAGGTCATACCATCCAGAGGTACAAAAATACCATATCTATAACAGACATACATAAAAAATACAAATAAACACAGGAAGAGATCATATAGCTTTCATCTTAAAAAATTAGCTTTTGTGTCTCAGGTACAATAATCAAAAGTCAAAAGAAAAACTGAATCCAAATAATGTTCCTGACAAATGGACTTTGTCTTTTAGAAGTTTTTACATAGTATCAACTGAAGAATGGACTTTATTGTTTCTGAGAAGTTTGAGATCCTCTCCTTTAAGTCTGACCTATCCTATCTAATAAAAGAGTAATATGCAAATTGACCATCACAAGATGGCTTCCCCCATGTGGTCAAAGATGGCCAGCAAGTGAGGACAGTTGGGAGGGACCCAGGCCTGCAGGGGAGGGCAGTTGGGAGGGACCCAGGCCTGCAGGGGAGGGCAGTTGGGAGGGACCCAGGCCTGCAGGGGAGGACAGTTGGAGGAGACCATCCTGGCAGGAGAAGGGCAGTTAAGGGCAATCAGGTCAGCACAGGAGCAGTTAGGTGTTGATCAGGCTGGTAGGGGAGTGGTTAGGGGCAATCAGCAGGTGAAAGGTCTGGAGCCAGCAGTTCTGGATTGTGAAAGGAATGTCCAATCTGGATCAGGCCTAAAGGGGCAGTCAGACATCCCTCAAGGGGTCCCAGATTGGAAAGGGTGCAAGTTGGGCTGAGGGACACCATCCCCACCCACCACTCCCACTTCCTGCATGAATTTCATGCACTGGGCCTGTAGTAGACTTTATAAATTAGACTTGTAATAAGACTTATAGACAAACACAGTAAAAGGGAAATAGAAATCAATTATTCACACTGAAGCTGGAACTCTCAGAATGTAGGTAGAGCAGCCTCGGAAGGTCTGATATTAACCAAGTAGGTTTTTCCTAAAGAGGGAAGAGGAAGGCAATGTGCGAAGCAGAACCTGAGCACAGGTGGTTGCTGCACATTTAGAAGCAAAGATGAGGGAGGGGAAGATGATGCCTCCAAAGCCATTTAAACTCTCTCAATTGTTTTTCACCTCTATTTAATTTAAAGTCATGAGTATGTTTGGAAACCTCAAGATAACACTTGAAATAGGGATACTATTCAGTTTATGGTAGGCCTACAGGTTTTTAAAAAAATTTATATATTGGTTTTAGAGAGGGATAAGAAGAGAGAGAGAGGGAAATAAGGGGGAGGGAGAGAAAGAGATAGAGAGAGATTTGTTTATGCATTCCTTGGTTAATTCCTGTATGTGTCGTAACCAGTGATCGAACCGACCATTTGGTGAATCAGGACAATGCTCTAACCAACTGAACTACCTGACTAGGGCCTAGGGCTACAGTTTTCTAATTTACTTTTGGGGAAAGCAAGTTGGGGAGGTCTAAAGTTCCCTATAATGGCCAATGTCACTGCAAATCATCCTGGATAATTTTTGTTCAAAGACCTATCCAATTACAACTTGAACAAGGGATGCCTATTTGTACTCACCTCATGAAGGCATCCCATTGTGTGCTCTTAGTGTGGGTGTCTTCTTGCACCTTATAGAAAGGGCTGAGTCTGAGCCTTATGAATGAGCTCTTCCACCATATGGACCTAACCTGAAAGTGGATGAAGGGAAGTTCCCTTCCTTAGTCTACAAACAGATGCTCCAAGGCTGAATCATAAGGAGGTTTCCTTCCCTGATCCAGAAAAAAATGCATGGGCCCAGGCCTAAGCTGGATGAGGGTCCCGTTCCTGTTGAATGAAGCCTCTGAAATCTCAGCCCAAGTGCAGGAGAGTTTGAAGCTGAGACACTTGCTGAGAGACCTTCGGATGCCACCAGGAAAACAACTGAGCTCAGGGGCTTGTGCAGGCACTGATGCGGTGGCTCAGGGTGGCATTGGGAATGTTGGTGTTGCTTCAGCTCCCACCACTGCAGCCAAAGCAATGTCAATAAAAGTCCCTAAAGTCACTATGTTATTCAGGTGAACAGTTGGCAAACTGAGGAAATGCATCCTCCAGAGAAACCAAAAGTGTGTTCCTGAGAGAACAAAGAAAGCTAGAACTTATAAAGGCAAAAGCCAGAAGCTGGAACAAAGGAAACCTTTCCTATTGGCTACCTAATGTGGTGTGATGGTTAATTTTGAGTAGTGAGACTCTAAGGTAAGCAAGTTCCAGGATAAAGCTTCTACAACAAGCACTAAAGTCCAAGACTTCAAACTTTATTTAGGTCTTCTATGTAAATGAGACTTCCAAATTAGACAGTTCTGATTGGTCCAAATTGTGCAGTTCTGATTGGTTGGTGTAGATACAAATGAAGATATAACTGTGAGGTTCTGATTGGACAGGGCATGTCTCAGTCCATTGGTGAAAGATGCAACCAGGAACTCCCTTATAAAGGTTGACCCAGGTGGGAGGAGCACAGTGCAGGAGATTAGAAGCTCAGCTTGTGGCTTTTCTCAACATTCAGCCTGGATGAGAGGCACTCTCAGCAACAGCCACTAAACTCTGGTTATGAATTTGGGCCCAGTTAATAACGAGGCAGATATATTCCTTCTAGGGTAGTGGTTCTCAACCTGAGGGTCTCGACCCCTTTGGCGGTCAAACGACCCTTTCACAGGGGTTGCCTAAGACTGTCCTGCATATCAGATATTTACATTATAATTCATAACAGTAGCAACATCACAGTTATAAAGTAGTGACGAAAATAATTTTATGGTTGGGTCACAACATGAGGAACTATATTTAAAGGGCCAGAAGGTTGAGAACCACTGGTATATTGAAAAGCCCAGGCACATGTGACCCATGCAAGTCCTCTTTTGTCTCCCTTAAGTCAGTGAAACCTGATTTTCAAAAGGGGACTCAAGATCAAGAACAGAGGCGCGGGCTTCTGGACACTCCCTACCACCCACCATTTCACATGCCTGGTCCATCCGGGCTTGATCACAGGCCCACCCTGGGAAGCCCAACCTCCTCCCATCTGCAAGACTCTGACCATCTGCTAAGATCTAAGTAGTTGGCACAGGTAGTATGAGTATACAGCAATTTTAGGTGACTCAGGAGACAAGTGCGATCCTACCAACAATTGGGGAGATGGGATGAGCTGCATGGACCTCAGGGAGTCCTTCTTCCCTGGACCACTCTCATGCTGGCTTGTTCCTTCAACAATAGGAATGACATAGGGATTAATGATTCTGGAAATATAAGTTTGGGTGGACAGTGGAGCAATAAATATGCTCTGGAACCCAAAACACTCTCTGTGAGAATGCATTTTTATAATTCTAATAAAGTTCAGTGGAAAATTGATTCATAGGTATGTATTTCTTTACATACCATTTCACTGACTAGTGTTAAACATGAGAACATCCATGCGAAATTACACAATGATGGTTCTTGAAGCACATGTCTTCTCTCTTAGAGTTGACATACTACCTGTGAACATCTATTTGTGGATAGGAATGTGTGGGCTGTGGAGGTGGTGGGGAGGGCCTGACTCTTAGTTCTGCTAATCATTGGTTGTAAGACTTCAGGGAAGTTACCTAACCTCCCCAAAACTCTCCTTTACAAATCAGTAAAACCACATGACAAAAGTATTTATGTGTAGGGTGCTTATAAAGTTAAATGAGACCATCCGGTAAGTGCTCAGTCAACACATCTAAGATCATAATTAGGAAAGAATAGCAAACATTCCCTTCCCTAGAGGGGGTGGGCTGTTTAGTAGAAGAAACACGACTTATATTCAAACAGCTCTTGTATAGGATTAGAAAGCTTACTAGATAGATGGATACTAGAAAAGTAACACAATTGCCCATATTCTTAAAGTTGTTAGGGATTCTGTTTAAAGATGCCAATGAGGCCAATTAGAGAAACAAACCCTTGAGTTAAGACCATGGATATTTGCAGCTCAATAAAGCACCTTCCTTGGCAGCAGAACCTCAGCAGAGTAGCCCACTCCACTTGTAGCCGAGTTCCTCTCTTTGAGGTTATAAAGTAAGGCTTGGTGGCAGTGTTTTTTGGTCTTCCTGACTTCCTTTGGGGACATATGCTTAGTCAACTTTTGAAGACTGGAGCTGCAACCACACATTGACCCCCTAAGTTACTGTAGGCTCCTGAGGTCACTCCTGCAATGGCACAATGCAAGTGGAACATCCAACCCCATGTGCAGCTATAGTATACATGCTGTGGGTGTCAACCTGAGCTGCCTATTCTGTCACCTGGGAGACTTTCACTCCAGACCATTAGAATCAGAACCTCAAGCAAGGACAAAGGTCAGACCTCTGAAAACTTGTAGGTGATTCCAGCTTGTGGCCAAGGTGGAGAATCAGTGAGAATGATCAGTGAGGCCGTGGGCAAACAGGTGGCAAGTCCTAATGGCACTGTGAGGCCACCCTTCCCTTAGAGGCCAGAGCTCGGGCCAGGGAAAAGGGAGTGCCCTGGACCAGTGCTCCAGGCTTTGTCAAAGACTGCCTCCTCCAATACCTGTAATGGACTTCAACAGAGCATCCAGCCAGGCCTCAGGGCCACTGCGGGCACCACTCTGCTGTTTGGGTCTCTGTTGGCGCATCTGACCTGGGAGCTGCAGGTCCCAGGAGAAACACTCCAGCAGAGGTCCCTATGAGGCCCCAGATCAAGCCATTCATGCTCAATGACCCATAAAGCATGGACGTCATTCCAGACGCTGGGTAGTCCCCTGCTAACGAGGGCGGCAGACATGGAAACAAACAGGGGCCCAGGTAATGTCTGGGAGGTGGGGCAGGGCTGGCTATCACTCGGCAGAAAGGTGGGCTACAGGGGGCAGTGGCTTCCAGAGGGAGGGTGTCCTGGGCCTCTGCATCCCTTCGCCTGTTCTGGCTCAGCTTGCCAAGGCTTCACCCAAGGACAGCCACCTCCCAAGGCACAGTGGCTCTGCTGGATCGGAGCCTGTGGGTAGAGCGGGCTGGCATTTCCAAAGAAGCCAGCCCAGCAGTGTATGCCATCACTGCTCCCTGAATCCTGAACCTCAAAGGCCAGAACCTGGCTCTCTTAAGCCCATGCCAGGGATACTTTGGGGGACTCTCCTCCCCCACCCCCCTTCCAGCAACTGGAGTTCATTTTAACTGAGGAGCAGCAGCACTGCACTTACAGAAGTTATGGAACATAATTGCACTGTCTGATATAGAAGATGCAGCCATGTGGAGAAGATATTCTCTGAGGCAAGAGATCAGGACACATGCCATCACTATTTGGTGAGTGGGTCAGATCAGCGTTGCAGCCCTGGTTTGATGCTTGGGGCTCTTGCAAGAGGCCAGCCATGGTTTTCACCCTCCAGAGAGCTGCACCTCCTTTCCTGCTTCCTCAGGGTCATGAGCAATGATAACCTCAATGCCTGCACTGTCTGGGCGGCATGGGTGCTAGTTGCAAGCCGATGACATTACCTCTAGCTGCAATCTTGTTCCCTATGAAGGTACCAGACTCTACATGCACATACAGCCATAGCCTGTGGACCTATTTATCCATATCTGACGAGGGGTTGGAGCCCCAGCTGGGAGTCCAGTGGTCCTTGTGCCAGAAAAGCAGCAGGGCCTGAAGGCCTCTCCACAAGAGGCAGCTTATGAAGATTATGCCGCTCAATCCTTAAACCTGAGCGTAGGTTTATCACACCACAGTTTTATAGATAAAGGATCTCTGGCCTAAAATAACATAGTCAGTAGAGACTCAGTTCTTGAACTTGGCTTCTTCTAACCTCCAAAACAACCATGAAATGAGCTCTGAAAGAAGGCCAGGGTGTGCAGGCTGGGGCCATGGGCAGTGGGCAGCAGGCAGTCCGGTACTGGGCAGCCAGGCGATGGAAAGCTTCACTTGGGTTGCTGGAGCTTTCAGTGCCCACATTGCAAACGCTGGCCTCCTCTACCACCAGAGGAGGCTGTCCATTTGGAAGCAGGTGCTGTGGCTGCCAGGTGCAGTCCTGGCTTGGGTGAGCAGGAGGGAGCATCTAGTTCAGAGGACGGCTCCCACACTCCTTGGCCAGGGGAAGATCACAAAGGCCTCACTGTCCACTCTACTAGAGATCTTGGAGCTGAGAGTCCCCTCAGTGGAAAGCACGCCATGTTGGGTGCTGGAAATCTGGCGGAAGGGACAAGTGGGCCTCTCAGAGACTCCAGCCTTCCTGGGTCCCACAATGGGGAGGTGAGCATGAGGTCAGGGCCACAGGACAAAGGAGGAAGGTGTGCATGATGCTAATGCTGCTGTCATATAGGAGCTCTCAGATGTAATTTTGTGCTGAGTGCATGGCAGCTAACACATTGCAGCAAGTTAGCACTGGGCCAGCTGTGCCCCGATCCCTGATGCCTAGGGAGGAAGCCCCAGCTTTGTGCTCAGCCTGCAGGCTGAGGCTGCATGTCTCCCTTCTCCACATCCTCTTTTACATTTACATTTAGATCTCCCAAGGAATATCTTTTGGAGTCATGGGTCCTGCAAATTCACTGTCCCTGGCCATGAGGTGCCACTGTTTCCATTAAGCTTGCTTGCTGAGCTTATCCCTAAGCTCAGAACATCTTGTAGCCTCGGGACACCCTGAACCACATGTTAGGGCCAGTGCAGATCGGGGCCAGGGGCAGAGGCATTTGGTCCCAGAGGCCACCAGTGATTTCCAGGGCACATGTTATCTCTGCAGTCAAGTCTACTACTAGGCAGAGTGCTGGGCATGGGACTTGCCAAAGCTGCACTCTGGACATCCCTGGCTAATATGAGACAAGGGTTTGAGGAGAAGCGGGTATGTGAGCAGGAGAGGAAGAGAGAGAAAATGAGAGAAGGGGATAATATCAGGAGACTGGAGAGAAGGAGGAGGCTGTCTGAGGAGGTGCCCACAGTGTCTTTGTGAGTAGCCTGGCTCAGGCTGCCCACTGCCTGAGGTGGGGTGGGGGGGACTGGACAATCCTTCTCCCAGCCCTCAAGGGGTCAAGCTGTCAACTTTGTGAAAAGTAATAAAACTTCATGGAAAGTGCAGATGCCAATTGGTCCCATTGTGACAGGAAGTGCAAAGTGGAGGGAAGAGTAATCCAGTCTGGCTGTGGTCACACACAGGGCCACCGGGGATGCCAGCATTTGTCTGCCCTGACTGGGAGGTCTGGGCCTGGACAGGAAGTATATACCACGCCCAATTCCTATGGGTCGAGGGGGCTGTACATGATGGGAAAGTGCCCACCGGGTGGGACAGCCCATCCTGACTCCCAGCAGCTGCCTGCCAGGCCCTGATACAGGTAAGTCTTTAGACCCAGCCAAAATGTCCTCACCTTACTTTAAAATGCCCTGAGCATTCGCCTTTCCCTAGCGGGGAGGCAGAGCTATGTCCAAGCCTTATTCACCAGATTGCAGGTGGCGGGCTGCTGGGCCAGGAGGAGGCAGCGTGCACACCTGCAGCTGCATGCCCCTCAACAGCCCGTCTGTGTTTCATACTGTAGTTTTCTGAGGCGCAAGAGGGAGCTCAATGTGCACCAACTCAGAGTTACACTGACACACCACATCCATAACTAAGTTGTGAATCATAATAAGATTCTGGGAGCAGCCAGCCCAACACTGGCCCAGCACATGGAAATTCCTGGGGTCATGCAGAAGCTCGGAATCTGGCCTGAGAGCTTGACAAAGAGCTCACGCTTCAGTCTCAGAGCTCAGAGAGCACTTCGATCCAGCAGACAGAAACTGGACTTCCTGACTTCCCAGGACATGTCCATTCTAAGGCCCTTCTCTTGTCTTCACTCTGGGTGGGGAGAGCTCTGACGAGGGTTGATGCTTGCTGGGGTCAGGAAGGCCCTCAGGCCAGGAGGCAGCCAGGGCTTTTGGGAGAGCAGCTTGCTCTTCTAGGATTTGCTCACTGGCCATTATGGAGGTGCCTACAGCCTCACTGGAGTGAGGAGCGATGTGCTGTGTGTGAGGGCTTAGTTCGCTATGATGCCCACTTCCTGGCAGCCCCAGGCATGCCCTGGGCAGGGCAGGGGCACAGATGACAACTTTCCTGGTGGCCCTGCCTCTCTTCCCTCTCACATGGTCCTGCTCCTCTTAATCCTCATCCAATACAGGAGTGCTAGGAGAGAGAAAGGGTGTGTGTGAGTGAGTGTGTGCTGCCAACCAGGGAAGGAGGGAGATCTGAGAATTGTCCTAGAAAAAGAGAGAGGCATCTATCCCCTAGCCCTGCTGTCCCCAGGCAGCTGCAGCCTTTCTGATGTGTAAGTGCTGGGCAGGTGCAGGTTTGCTGGCCAGGGTGACAGAAAAGCCCCAGGACACAAAGGGAGGGGCAGTCAGGTGACACTCACTAAAGCTGGTTGCCTTGGCAACAGCTAAAATAAAGGTGGGCCTAGAAGGTTATTTAGCTTTCAAGAAGCAGACAGCCATCCTGCTGGTGGCTCAGGAAAAGGCAGAGGTGGAGCTGTGGGGTGGGGAAAGGGCCTTATGAGCAGGTATGAGTCTCAGGGGCACCCCTGGGTGGAGGTCTTTAGAGAGCTGGTTGCACCCAGAAGCTGGGAAGTCAGAGAGGGGCCTGAAGTTCTCTGGGCAGGGACAGCTTCTTACTATTTCTTTTCTTCTTCTTCTTTTTCGGTTTTATTTTTTATCAGTTTCCTAATTAGCCTCTGCAGCTAACTCATCTCCCACAGAGCACAGCACATCTGCTCCTGCCTCAGCTCAACCCAGCCCCTCCAGGCAGATTCTTGAAAAACACTTGGCAGGAGATACTGGCTTGCCTGTGGGAGAACTGCTGCCCTGACTGCTCTTGGTAGAGGACACTGGCTCCTGATCAGCTGGGAGAGGCTGGGATGGCAAGGAGGGTGTCACCCAGGATACCACAGGGGCCACTGTGCAGGCTGTGCTGGCTGCCTTGTTCACAAGGGCTGGTGGGTGCTCAGGAACTCTGGTCCAGCCAGAAAAAGAATGAAGCCCTTGACCACCATTGGCATCTGGGCCAAAGTGTGACCCAGATGAGCCGCTGCTACTGCCAGAGGGAAAGGGTGGAGGCTGGCCTCTCATTTTAGTAAAGGAGCAAAGCTCTCATCAAGAGCATCTTTGGCAGCAGGCAACCCAGTGATCCCCTGGGGCCTGCTAAACTGGGGATCCTGATGGGCTATGATAGTTGTGATGGTAAATTTTATGTCAGTTTGGCTGGGCTGAGGGATGCCCAATGAGCTGATAACACATTTTCTGGGTGTGTCTGAGAGGATGTTTCTGGAAGAGTTTGCATTTGAATCAGTGACTAAGTAGAGCAAACTAGCCTTCCCCAGTGGCCTCACCCATTCCATGCGCTTGGATAGAATAAAAGGTAAAGGAAAGTGACTCACTCTTCTTGTGCTGAGATGTCCGTGTCCTGCCTCAGACATCACAGGTCCTGGGTCTTGGACCTTTGCACTCAGCCTGGATTACACCTGGGCTTTCTTGAGTTCCCAGCTTGCACATGGCAGACTGGAGACTTCTCGCCTCCATATGAGCCAATTCCCATAATAAAGGTCCCAGTTTATCTATATATCTACTATTGGTTCTGTTTCTCTGCAGAGCACTGGTTAATTCTTAGGCCCACAGCTTGGAGCCTTTCTGGGCTTTCTGCCCCTCCCTCCCTCCACATCTCACACAGTTTCCCTTTCACCTTGGCCTCCACACTGGCTTATCCCGGAGGCCCTTCAGGTCTGCCCAGACCTTGGCACCGCCCGGGGCCCCTGCAGCAGCTACCTCACTGGCTCCCCTACACATGGAGCTTTAAAATACAGATAGGGTTGCATCAGCCTCCACTTAGAACTCTGTGAAGGTTTACTTTTGCCTTTGGCCTAGAAGGATGCCCCTGCTTCCCTGCCCATTCTCTTTCTCCTCCCCTCCCTTCCTGGTCTCCCAGTTGTAACCAAGCCCCTCTGGGAATTTGCATAGACTGTTCCCTCTTTAAAAGTGGCCCATGCTAAAAATAAAATAAAATAAAATAATAAAATAAAATAAAATAAAATAAAATAAAATAAAATAAAATAAAATAAAAGTGGCCCATGCTGCCCTCCACAAGTGGATGAGATTCTCTGTGTGATTTTTTCTTACCTTGCATTCTAATAATTATTTGCATCGGAGCTACTGTCTAGTTCTTTTATTTAATTTAACTTTTGATGCCTTCATTGCAATGTGGTGTCCATGGGCTAGCACTATTATGGGTTGGGTTGTATCCCCTCAAATTCATATGTTGACGTCTTAGTCCCCAGTACTTCTCCCTGACCTGGCACACTCTAGGGAGAGGTGATGGAGAGGCCTCCTGGGCTGGCTCCCTCCCTGGGAGTCCTTGCAGGACTGCTCAATCTGTGTCTCTATCCGACTGGCCTGCCCCATTTGCAGCCGTTGTGTGCTGTCCTCACAGCTCTGCTGGGAGCCGGCTGCTCTCACTTCTCATTGCTCATCACGCAGCACCCAGCCTGGCCCTTTGAGGGAAAGTTTAGGTGAAGGACTGGCCTGATGTGCATCTTCCCTGGGAGAGAAGACACAGTACTCCCTCAGAGTGAATGTGCCCCCTGTGGGTGTGTGTTAAAGGCAGAGAAGCAGCCTTGGCTCACAAAGTTCCCAGGGACAGAGACCTCACCAAAGCCCCAGCTCCCTGGGGGGTGACGGAAAGTATCTCTGCTTCATAGGCTGAGAGGTTGAGCTGCCCCAACCAGCATTCTGTCCTCCCAGTGGGTGTTAGGACAGCAGAGGGAAATGGGTCCTCCCTGTTTCATTAGTATGAATTCCGGACACAGGAAGTGTGTTAAGGGATCTGAATATAAAAAGGCACCAGGCCAAGAGGGGCTGCCATGTCCAACTCTAGAGTCAGACTTGCTGGGCTGGCCCGCCAAGCACCCTGTCCTGACAGACTGTGATGGGCACTGTCCATGTGCTCTCTGGCCCTGCTCATATGCCCATGTTTGATATGTTATCTCTACAGAGGGCATAGGTTTAGTACCCAGCTTTTCACTTGGAGAGTAGACTTGAACTTGAGTCCCATGAACTATGTGATCTGGAACAATTAATTCAACCTCTAACTTTGATCGCTCATGTAGCAAGTAAGGTTAAGAGCATCCTTCAACCAGTCTTATTGGGAGGGGAGGTGAACCTGAGATATGCTTCTTTCCTCAGCATTCTCCTCACCCATAACTCATGATATGTTATCTGATTGTGAACACGTTCACTGAATTTTTACAGAAGAGTGAAATGGTTCTTTGCTAAGCTTCTTTCCAGCTCAAGCATATATATGATAGTCAAAGAATGCAGGCACTCCTGTACCTGAGCAGGCAGAGAAAGCCCATTTCAGAAAATACCTGATGTGTCGGCTCTCAGCCCAGCAATAGTCTGTCTGGATGATTTGGGTCAGGCCACCTTTCTGGAGGTTGGCAGTCATTCAATACCCTCCTGTTGGTGGCTTTGAGGCACCCTTTACCCTGTGATGCAGAAAGCCTGGGCACCCCAAGGGCCAGGCAGACAAGAGCCGGGTGGAGAAAGTGCTGGTCTGGGAGGTCAGCACTAGCCACTCCTAGTCTGGGAGGTCAATACCAAAATTCCTGGTTGCTAGGAACCTGAATAAAAGCTTTTCCACAAGAAAGGAATGTGAGTCACCTGCAGGAAGTCACAGGAGCAGACCTGTCAGGCACACAGCCTTGGAGGAGCTGGGGTCCTTTACGCCCAGGCAGCCTATGGCTCAGTTCTCACCACCCAGCCAGTGGTTCTCTGGCGTGTGTGCTTGGTCGGCTGTCTGATCTCCTCCATCTCCTCAGCGGCCCCCACCCTGACACAGACCCCATGTCTCCCACCAGGGAGCACTCTGAGGTGACAGGAGTGTGAACCAGTGGGGACACGAGTGGTGCCTGTTCAGTTCCGCTACCAAGCTGGTGTTTCAGCTCTGGCCTTCTCAGCCCCTGCCCCAGCCTCGCTGTTCCTACCACCAGACACAAGACCTCTCCATGTCCATTTTTTATTTAAAGACTCAGAAACACAGCATCATAGTTTGTCATCACTGTAAGTTCTTCTGAAGTCACACACTGACATTTGTGTATAACAAAAACATTAGGATGTGTGTGTGTGTGTGTGTGTGTGTGTGTACGAATTGTGCAAAGTACAAATCATTCCCAGATGGGCCACTGAGCTTATTTGGGGCACTAGAAACAGGGGGCTCTTGTCCAGCTCTGTCTCACCACATCCCTCCCATAGTCCTCTGGTGGCCCCATGTCCCCATCACCTCCGTGACCTCCCTCAGTGGTGGCCATGGACTCCACTGTGCTCCTCAAAGCAAGTCACCTTGGCGGCCAAATGCCACTGTGAACTCAAGTTGAGTAAGTCCCTGGGCCGGGAGAGAATGTGAGGGTTTCAGACAAGGTGTTGTTTCACCTTAGAAAACAAAAGGAGTATGTCCTTTGAGGCAAGATGGCCTGAAGAAGTGTCTAATCCTGCTCCCGCTCTTATCTGCGGGTTAAATGGTTATGAAGGCTGATGGGTCTGACTGAACATGTTTGGAAACACTCAGCCTAAAGCATGGGGCCTGTTGTGCACCTGCCTGCCCTCTGAGTGCCCGGCATTTGCCCTGAGAGCCTCTCCTGAGAGGGTGCTTGGCTGGGGTCATCACTTCTCAAGTTAGCCCCAATGGCCACCCCTGAGTCTGCCTCAAGCTGGGCCAACTGATGCCTTGCAAACACACTGCTGTGAGGGGTGCTGGCCCCATGGCTGCTGCTTCTCCCATAGTCACTGAGCTGCTCAGCCCTTCTATCAACCAGAGCACCATGTGGCAGGAAAGGAAAGAAGGTCCAAGTTAGTCTATTCTGTTGCATGATAACTGCTGTCAGTTTTTTGGTTTTTTTTTTAGCCTCTTATCCTGTGGGAATTGGAATTAGTTCTGGTCTCAGTGGAGATCACCTGTCTCAGCCAGCATGTTTTTGGCGATGATATGATTTTAAGCATGCACATGATCGATGTGCAAGGCAGGCAACTAAGTTGGCAACTGATGGTCGCCATTGAGCCCAGGGCTCCCTGTATTTAAACTGCATTTATTTTCTTGATTTATTTTCTTTCTCAATTATTTTTAATTAAATCCATTACCAGCAAGTCCTGAGCCTTGCTACAGGAACAATGCCACTAGCCAGGTGGCAGTAACAAATATCCCAGTCACATCCCCAAATAGGAACTCTGAAAACAAGTGTTTGTATTTAGAGGCATCCCTAAAAATCAGGGAGAGTGTTACCAAAGGCTAATTATTCAGCCTAATTTAAGACTGAGTGATCTGTAAAAATGTATAGAGTTCACAAGTTGTGACTCTGAACAGATAAGAATGTATTCCCAAGGTGTGTCTTTTGAAAACAAGACTGCCTTGTGACAGGGCTCCGGGAGGCAGCATCTGTGGAGAGGAGCTGTGTTGGACCTCACCTATGGGGGCCCAGAGTCAGAGCTGCCATTCCACCTCTCCCCCCGCCCCGCCACCCCTCCCAGCTCCCAGTCCCCCATCTGCAGAGAACTCACTCCTGCTACCCCATGGACCTCCAGTCTCCAGACTCAGGTTCACACTGCCTGACTAGGGAGCAGTTATATATTGTAAAAAGGCAAGACCTTCACCAGGTCTTGTAAATTGTGGAAGTTTACATCTGAACTGGTGTAAAAACTGCACATTTCAATAGTGAGAAATCATATTTTGATAAAGGGAATTGTTGTCACTCTTGCTAAAGCAGTAAGAGGGAAATTTCATTTTTTCAGGGTGGGTTCACCTTCATGCCCTGTTCACTGCCACATGAAAGGCGATTATAGCCACTTTTCCTGAAGGTGCATGTTCCTGAGTAACAATTACACTGTCTAGACGGAGCTTGGGGCTTTGGGAAAGGTCGAAAGAACTGGCTTTTTTTCCCAAACTCCCTTGAATCCCTAAATGGATTCCCTCTTATCCCGTGGTGCAGGGCATTGTGGTGCTGAGAAGGTGGGCTTTCTGGAATTCTCGGAAGTTTATATAGTAAGTACAAAATTCTGCCCATTTGATGTTTCCTCGGACATATTTTTCTTTCAAACTCGACCAAGTCATTACAAAAAGACAGCACCAGATGTATGAAAAATAGGCAATGTATGACTGATTAGAAATATATAAAGTCTAAGAGCTTTACATTAAAAAGATGTGAGAAGGAAGCAATGCAAAGGGACAGTGGCCAACGGAAGTGTTGTTCCCAATGCTGACGGGGACCAGCCATGGGAGCTGTGGGGGTCCCACAGGCTGTACAGCCAGGCTTTCCCAGGGGCTGGGCAGGTGGCAGGCGACTGAGGTATAAAGAGAGGCAATGAAGCAATTTGGACCCCACCCGCAGCCCAGACAGCCCATGAGGACATTCTGCGCCCCACAGCCCTGCACAGTGAGCCATCTCAGGGAGCCACCGCAGGAGCCACCTCAGGGAGCCACCTCGGGGAGCCACCGCAGGAGCCACCGCAGGGAGCTACCTTGGGGAGCCACCGCAGCAGTATTCCTCCTCCTAACTCACTTTCTACAGTTCACACAGGGTGGCAGGCATCTCATCCAAGAGCAACCCAAGATGTGCTCTTGGTTGTGGGTTGTGGGTGAAGGCACGACCCCCCACATCCCGCAGGGGCCCTGGAAGGGACCTGAGGCTGGGAGAGTGGTGGCCCTCTTCTGGCGCCTTGGTCTTCCCAGAAGGCCTTCTCCCTGGTGAGTGGCGTGTGGAGAGTTTGTCCTCAGAAGCTCTCGACGAAGCTGCCCGGGAAGAGGCCCGTGCGGCCGTTCCTCTGAAGGGTCCCCTTGTACCAGCCGTCCTCACGCTTCTTGTGCACAAAGACAATGTCTCCCTCCTTCAACTCTATCTCTGCCTCGCTCTGGGGTGGGTACGAGACCACGACACGGTACCTGAAGGGGGGACAGACACCACAGTGGGTGAGCCTGACCCAGAAACTGGAGAATGAATGACTCAGGGTGGCCTGCTGTCTGCTGGCAAGATCGCTTTTTTTCTTTTCCTTTCCCCCTCTGGTACATTGTTGTAATTTGGGGCTACTTTTCACACTTAAATTTTTTTCATTTTTATTAAAAATTTGATAGTAGCCTTTTTCTGTGATGCCTTTTAGACTCTGATCCAGGCAGCTGGGGTAGGTCTAAAAGGCATACACCCCACAACCACACCTGTCCGCAAGGCCTCAGAGGATGAGGAGGAACGCTGAAAAGAAGCTGTGCTCGATCTGAGGACGAGCCTTCTTCTAAAACACCGTCAAGGACAAGCTAGCAGGTGCCCTTGTGCCCGTACCCCTCACTGTCTCAGCCTGACAGGAATTGCCCTGCCCCCACCTCTCCAGCCACCCATACTTCCCTCGCCCCTCAGGGAACTCACAGGGGCATGTGTGCTGACATCGGACTGGATCTTCACCCTCTGTCTGTCCAGCAGAGCACAGAGCAGGGCTCTAGGACAGAGTCCAAGTACTAAATGTGCCCGGGTTTGGTGCAGGAAGGGGGTAGCCACTCTCACTCCCTAAAAGCACCTAGCTGAAGGTTGTGACAGACTTGGGTAGGTGGAGGCGCTGGGGAGTACTCGGCCTGGCCAGGCCAAGGTGCTCAGTAATCGTTCCTCCACTGACCAGGAGGGCTGAGCCTGGGCCACCTGGAAGGGCATGCATCCAGTCACCCTCGGACACATTCTCCCCATGACCTCGCCATGGGTCCCTCTGCTAGGATACTCAGAGAGACTTGCAGGCCCACCCTGGGACTGGCGGTTGACGGGTGGGGCTGCTGGGGAAGTGGGAGGGCAGAAGTGGAGGAGGGCCAGCTAGGGACCAGGAGGGAGAGGCTGGGCAGTGAGGTCAGTGGGACCTGCAGCTCCATCCACATCAGCCTCCCAGCAAACAGCTGCTACCCTGTTCAGCTCATAGTTGAACAGCTGCTACTCCATTCAGCTCATAGTCGCAGCTGACCAGGCCCCGATGGCGCCTGTGCTGTGGGCAATAAAAGATGAGAGGAGTGGAAGTGTGTGCAGGGCTGAGTGGGGGAGCAGGTCTGTGCTGTGGCTCCTGCGCAGGGGCCCTTGAGCCCTCTCCTTGCACCCTGCACTTTCCGAGCGACACGATGACATGCATCCCCTGCTATCCTCCCTCCCCCTTCCCACCAAACTGTCTCTGGGCCTCCTGTCTTCCCATCTCCTGCCGAGGGCTGCAGAGACCCCTCAGTGCAGTGAAGAATCCTGGCAATCTGCACGGTGGTGGTGGCTAGAGGGCCAGGGCCTGACCTGGACAGAGGGGCCTCTGAGGAGACACTGCCCTGTGTCTCCTCCTCCCTGCAGTGTCCAGGCCAAGGTCCAGGCCCACTGGCTGGGTGGGGGAAGGTGGGAGACTTATTTTACCCTCGTCTTCCTGGGTCATCAGCCAGCAGTAAAAGCCTGCCCCCTGCCCCTGCCGCTGCCTTCCCCTTCAGCCACAGCCACACAAATGGCCCCTGGCAGGGAGCATCCAGGTGACCCAGCAGCAGGCTGTCCTAAGGGCTCAGAGTTCTATGTGGAGCCTTTCCCTGGTATATTCTAGTCTTTATGAAACCAGGACATTCATTATAAAACAAAAGATCCCAAGTCAGCATTTCTCAGAGTGGCTCACAGACTTGAGGACCTGGGCTCAGATTTCTGCGTCCATCCTGTCCCTGCCTGCTGAGATGTTGGGGATGGGGCAGGGAATATAGATTTTAAATAAATCCTATATACTGATGTCTGAGAATCAAGGTGCTGGGTAAGAAAACATTGAGGAGACTTCATCTTCCCTCAGCCCCACTGGCCCACATGCCTGGGTACTGGCCCGTCTGAGTAGAGCAGACAAGCCTTGTCTAGGGCAGTGGGCTGGGCTTGGGATGACGATCCAGGCTCAGCCTCGGTGCCCACAGGCCCTGGACACACAGACCGTCTATTCCAGGCAAGCAAGCTGGGGCGGTTTATATGACAGACATGTGTGCTCCTGCAGACCAGGGATGGGCAGCTAGGCTGAGTGCCTCAGAGTGGCTGCAGGTGTAGGCGTCTGGGCCAGCTTCCATTGACATCATTGGGAGCCAAAAGCTGGCTTTGGAGACATGGAGGAGGAGAGAAAGAAGCATACAAATTCCACCCTCCTCCCAGCCCAGTGATGCAAACAGCTGCTTGCCAGGACATGCCTGAGGATAGATGACCCGTGAGGTCGTGCGGTACTGCACAAACCACACCGTCCCCAGGCCCTGGCACTCAGGCTGTGTGTGCCAACACGAAGACCAGCCCGGGGCTTCCCTGTGGCTTTCTGCCATCCTCGCCTTCTTTCAATTCCTCCTGCCTCCTCTCAATTCCTCAAGGAAAAGAAAGGCAAGAGTGAGATGATTTCTCAAACTCTGAACAAAAGTTTTGTTTTTTTGCCAGATGTGAAACAAACAAGCAAATTTTAAAATGTAATTTGTTAGAAGAAAAAATACTTTGGTGCTTCTGAGCAATAAAATGGTTTAATGAGCCTGGGTGGATGATGTGGGCAGAATATTCACGAGACAGGCATTTAACATTTCTGTCCAGATCATTCCAAGACTTTGAGCTATTCTTCCTGCTGCACAGATGTAACTGGCACTTCCTGTTACAGGCACCAAAGGCCCGGGCACACTGGAGGACGCAGCTCCTCCCGGTCAGTATCACACGTCTTATATCAGTGAGAACTCTGCTGAGATGAGGTTATGTCGCCCACAGTTAGTTTTCAGACATAAGAGGGAATAAAAAAGCTCAAAATCAGAATGAATTCTTACTACTGCATGTTGCAGTTAGTCTTGTGTGTGAGCTTTGGAGTGTCCTCTTCCCATGTCATCTGCTCCCTCCCCACAGCGGGGGCCACAAGGGGCCTTGCCTGGCAGGCTTTCCACAGCACTGGCTTCAGCACTGTGGGGGACACACGGTCCCCGAGTTACTGGAGAGTGGTCATCACAGAGCAGTGTCCTGCTAGGAACTTGGAAATGTTAAGGACACATCTATACTCTGGACACCACACTCTAATATCAACATGTGTTTCAGTTGCCTATTGCTGCTGTATCACATTTCTGCAAACTTAGTGGCATAATTTTTTATCTCATGATTCTTTAAGTCATCCCACAGTCTCACAGGGATAAAGTCAAGGTCTCAGCAGGGCCGGCTCCTCTGGAGGCTCCAGGGGAGACTGTGCCCCGGTCTTTTCCAGCTCCTCAGAGATGCCCGCATTCCAGGTGAGGGAGGCCTTCTCCCATCAGATCCCTTTGACCTTGTCTTTTGCCTCCCTCTTCCACTCATAAGGACTCCGGTGGTCACACTAGGCTCACTCGGATAACACGGAATAATCTCCATAGTTAACTATCTTTATTCCCTCTGCAACATTAAAGTCTTCTTTGCCATGTGGCGGCCATGTAGTCACAACTTGTGGAATTAGTGCACAGACATCTTTGGGAGTCATTATCCGACCTACCATGCCACTCAATACATAAAGGCAAAAACTTTGACATCCTAATGAAGCCAAACAACGTACAGGCCAGCAAGAGTGAGGATGGACAGACTACGTGTGTGAACATATGGAAAAAGACAGTGGCAATAAAAAATGGATTAATATATATGTCATATGATATAATAGTATTATGTATCATTTCATGTATTATTATTGTTTCTATTGTTTATGCATTCATAATTTTCCAGGTATTAATCTAGGTTTTCACAAATATTATAACTACCAGATAGGTATTATTATCCCCATTTTATATATGGGGGAACTGCAACTCAAAAAAACAGAAACCCTTATTTGGAGTGAAATGGCGAGTGTGCCTGTTGCTCAAAGCCACTCTGAAATATTGCCAAGGAGTGAGAGCCAGAGGCGAGCATGCAGAGGGGCGGGTGCTGGGGTGGTTGCCCATAGAAAGATGGGGCATGAGTTACGGAACGACACGTGTGATTGTGAACAAGCTACTCAGCCTTTTACCAACTTCCATTTTCTCATCTATAAAATGGGGTTACTGAGGGGATGAACTGGGGTGCTGGCAGATGATAAGCTGCATGTACACATGGCTGCCCTGGATGTGTATGGCTGGGATCCATATCAATTGGTAAAGGTTCTGAATATCACCCCTGCACAGAGCGTTCTGCAAATCCTAGTTATTCTAAAAGCAGGTGTAAAGACAGACTTACACTTCCACTGCTTAGTGGAAGTCAGCAGTTGCTGGCCCATGTTTTCCCTCCACCACCTCGGAGAGAGATTTGTTCTTAGTGGCTCAGGATCTCAATGCCACCCCAACAGCTCAGCTCTAAATCCCTTCATCAAGACCATGGTTGGCAAATTGCGGCCTGCACCTAACTTGTGTGATCTGACAGCTAAGAATGTTACATTTTTAAATGGTTGGGAAAAATCAAAAGAAGAATTATATTTCATGACACAAGAAAATCACATGAACTTTAAATTTCAGTGTCAATAGTAGGGTCTACTGGAACACCGCCCCATTGTTTCCATGTGGTATATGGCATCTCTATGCCCTCATGGCGAGGTGAGCATTGTAACAGAGACTGTGAGCTGCAACATCTGCAACACGTACTACCTGGACCTCGTTAGAAAAGGTGTGCTGAGTGGATCCATGTGAAACCTCTCTCCATGGCACCATCATCCTCAGCTGATGCCATCCCCTCACACCATAGCCCTGTCACCATGAGCTGATTCCATCCCCTCTCTCTAAAGCCCCATCACCCTGAGCTGATGCCATTCCTTCTCTCCACAGTCCCATCACCCTGAGCTGATGCCATCCCCTCTCTCCACAGCCTGTCACCCTGAGCTGATGCCATCCCCTCTCTCTACAGTCCCATCACCCTGAGCTGATGCCATCCCCTCTCTCCACAGTCCCATCACTCTGAGCTAATGCCATCCCTCTCTCCACAGTCCTATCACCCTGATCTGATGCCATACCCTCTCTCCACAGCCCCATCACCCTGAGCTGATGCCATCCCTCTATCCACAGTCCCGTCACCCTGAGTTGATGCCATTCTCTCTCTCTCTCTCTATAGCCCTGTCACCCTGAGTTGATGCCATCTCCTCTCTCTATAGCCCCATCACCCTGAGCTAATGCCATCCTCTCTCTCTATAGCCCCATCACCCTGAGCTGATGCCATCCCCTCTCTCCACAGTCCCATCACCCTGAGCTGATGCCATCCCCTCTCTCCACAGTCCTGTCACCCTGAGCTGATGCCATCCTCTCTCTCTATAGCCCCGTCACCCTGAGCTGATGCCATCCCTCTCTCCACAGTCCCATCACCCTGAGCTGATGCCATTCCCTCTCTCCACAGTCCCGTCACCGTGAGCTGATGCCGTTCCCTCTCTCTACAGCCTGTCATCCTGAGTTGATGCCATCTCTTCTCTCTATATCACCCTGAGCTGATGCCATCCCCTCTCTCTGCAGCACAGCTCAGTCCTTATTTGAACCTGATCCTTTGGTTCTTCGTAAAATTCAAGTACTGGCATCCTACAAACATGGCCTCATGGACCACGTCACCTCAGTTAGACTCAGTTTCCTAAGACTCTAGGCTGAACTCTATGAAATTGCTGGTTTGTTAAAAAAAAAAAAAAGAATGTCAGCAATTTCATGTGTGTGTATGTGTGTGTGTGTGTATCCTTGAAACCACTTTGGGGGAATGTTTAATTCTAAGATGTTGGAGTAGGCTAAACTTCAAAAAAACTGCTTCCTGTGTGGGGTGCACAGGCCTGTGTGACTTAGCGCAGCGCCCGCTCCAGGGGCACCCCAGGATTGATGGACACCGTCTCTTCTCCACGCCCTTTCGCTCAGTATCCCATCAGTTCTGAACAATTTCCTGATGAATCACTGGAAAATCCCAAACTTAGGACCCAGATGGATTCAGAACATGAAATATGCTCCTATTTATTCCCAAACCGGTCTTATCCGAAGCTCATCTCCAAGGTCGGGACTGAGTAGTCCTGGCTAGTGAGGAGTGTCTAGTCAACGTAATCCTTGGGAATCCTCGCTGCCCCTGCTCCCCAAAAGTGGCTCCAGACTTCACAGATGAACCCACAACAAGATTTTAGAGAGTGCAAGTTGACCCCAGCCTTACCTCTCTCTGGGCAATGGCCTGGGCTCAGGGCGTGTCACCGTGGAGGAAGGGGCTTGCCGGGAAGGGGATGAGGGGAAGTTCAGGTCCAAGGAGCTCGCCTTTCTGTGCAGTGGCTCGGTCCCCGTCGCCCCCCGAATCTTGCTCTCTATGGGGCAGGAACCTGCCCGGCCATGGAGGGGCAGGGAGGACACATCGAACCCCACAGCACCCTGGGGCAAGTTGTCTCCTGCCACTTGGGGGTCATGGGTGGGAGAGATGGATGGCGGAGAGCGAGACTTCTTCCTGGTGGATGCCCCGGCTAGAAGCTTCAGCAGCCCACTCTTCTTCTCTTTCTGGAAAGACACACAACATTGAAACCCATCGGGTGAATGCTTCTAAGTGCCCTTGTTGTTAGCAGGGGGGGAGAAGGGGAGTGTAATCCTTTTGGAAACTTTAAACAGAATCTGGGAAAGCTGGTTAGAGGAAGAAAACAAAGCTAATATCGAAAGCTCTCCCAACTCTTGTTTTCCTTCCTTTCCCCAAACGCGGCACAAGTGGCTCACACAGAACCAGGAGCCCCTGGGCAGGCCGGAAGGTGCCCTGGCCAGGAGAGAGTACGCAGGGGCTGTTCCTGACAGCATACCCACTCGTCATCCCAGGACCTGTTCTAACCTGGCAACTCCGTCTGTGGTCAGGGTCACCAGCAGTCATCCTAATGTGACTTCTTACCTAGTTTTTCTAACCCTCACAGCTGGGGTTAATCATTCTGCCTTGGACTTCCTGAGATAAGCTACCTGGGGCCGGGTGGAGGGGAGATCTAGAGGAGGTGAGGAGTAGGGGAGACCCTGGACAGAGCCTTCTCAGCAACCTTCCTCTGAACACATGGGACACCTGGGACACCTGCAGAACTTGTGTGCATGTGTACTCGTGTGCACCTCATACATCTCCCAGAGTCATTTGCTGTCCCAGAGCTGAGGATGGCAGCTGGTGAGGGTGACTCCCTCCCTGCCCTGATTCCCTCACTGGTGAATATACTGTGAAAATTTGTAACCTGGCCGGCGGCTCTCCTACCTTCAGGGATGTGACAACATTCAGGACATGGGTTCCGCGCGTACAAAACCAATGACATAATCACAAGGATCTGCCCTTACAAAAATGAAGCTTATCTCAGCATCATCTCATTAGGGGCACACAGACCCCACTCTGGGCCTAGATCCCACTCCAAGTTCCGACAGATGACCCCCGGCACCACCCTTCAGGCCATGTGCCGGGTGGACACCCAGCACGGTCTTCACTGGGACTCTCAGCTCTGCAGGAGCATCTCCCCTTCCTCTCAAGTTGTGTGGCTCCAAAGACGCTCTCCACAGAGGCCCGAGAGCCAGGCTGCTGTGGTGACACCAGCCCAGATTAAGACCCAGACAGTGTCCTTGGGTGGCCCAGCCCAGGTGTCATGTCTGCCTTCTATTTCCTTGAACTCTGTGCAGCACTGGGAGTGAGGGGCATCTCACCTTGGCCTCCCCAGCAGTGCAAGTGCAGAGTACATGGAGTGTGGAAAACGCTGCCATTGGCACTGCGAGAGAGAAGAATCATGTTCACCTGAGGCTGTGCCACATGTGCGAGTGTGCGTGACTGTGTGCACGCGAGGGGAAGAAAGTGTGGGCACACAGAGAGGTACTTTCAGAACAATGTGCATGCTTTGGAATTTGACATTGGCATGACTTTATTGGAATTTAGTTTTCTAATGTCCAATAGAAGTTAGGTGGCAGGCAGATCTAGGAATATGGTATAAGGGTGGCAGTGCACACGAGTCTAAACCTAGACCACTGGATTGGTGATGGCTACCAAAAGCCTGCATTAGTCCCAGATCACTGGACTCTGAGGTGGATAGATTCAAGATTTCTTATTTCTGCCTTACTCGTTGGCATGGTTAGAAGCTACTGAAACTTCCTTAAAACACACATATGTAGTAACATGCATATCCTTAAGCTAAGTCATTAACACTGTAGTATGAACAAGTCATATGTTTTTCTCTACTCCTAGCACTAATATTGAAAGAAAGGATGGCAGCAGTTGTCTTAAATACTGTCCATGATGACAAAGGGCTGGCATGGGCAAGCAGGTGGGTACAGGGTGACATGGCACAGGGCCGCTGGTGAGGGCAACTTTGCCCAGCTCAGCCCTGTTTCAGCATCCTTGGCAAAGATATGCTTGAGCATACTTAAGAGAATTTCAGTAATTCAGCCACTAGGGGGCATCATGCATCTGGCTCAGAGGTTTCCTTAAGACATTCTGGTCCCGCACCTAGCTGGGGCTTCTGAGGCCAACGCTACTGAAAGTTGCTGGCAGCTAGCAGTGAGTGTCCGGCTCTGCATGACCTGAGACCACTTAGGGGAGGTCACTGGAGCTGAGAGGACACAGCATGAACATGTAGGGTAGTATCTGATGGTCCATGGCCCTCTGGGCTCAGCTGTCAGAGCCCCCAAACCTCAAATCCCTGGCCTTAGTTTCCTGCTAGCATGCTTCCCTCACTTAGCCTTTTCCAGTCCCTCTTTTATTTTGCTTCATGAGCAGAGAACAAATTTGATCAACAAACGCTAGCTTGCAAGGTGCTGTGATGGGACAGAAGCCCTGGCAGCACAGCCACGCCTCAGTGGGATGTGTACAGAGCTGAGGGAGGACAGCCGCTGGGACACTGAGCATGTCTGTAGTGCAGTCCAGCTGCAGCTGTGTGTTTGGAAAGGGCTGGGTAATTGCAATGGATCAGTCTCCTGCCCTAGTTATCCATGAATGAATAGAACTAATTATTTTCTTAATTTGATTATGGCAAACACTGGTATCATGGCTGGAGAGCTCTGGTAATGCCTTCCTTATGCACCTGCTGTGGCATCGGTGTCCTGGCAGCCACTAAGCACCGAGTTAGTGAAACGCTCCAGGCCCTCCCAGAGTCTCTGTCCTCTGTGATGCAGGTTAGGATCAGCTAGCGAGCACTTCAAGGGCGCTGGGAAGAGACTCACTGGTCACATTTACAGGCAACATCATGGGGAGAATGAGGCTTTAGTGGATGCAATTTAGCATCACTGTGGGCTGAAAGTTATGTTAAAGAAAGATAGCTTTGCTGGGGTTTCTCCCAGGACCAGGACTAAATTAGGGATTTTCATGGGCCCAGTGAGTTGCAGAGAATGATGTTTCTGTTAGGTTTCGGAGGTCATTGCTTTCCTACGCAACCTTATCTGCATTCTGCTGTCCCCAGTTGTGGCTCAAGGCCCCCTCCGGGGTGAATCACTTTTCAGCTTTGGTGGGGACTCCAAACAGTCTGCACAGTGGGGACAAAATGCCCCCCACAAGTCCTGCCATGGGAGGCAGGCACATCTGCAGAGTTTCAGCCTCCCTCTGCCCCAAATGAGTGATGGAGTGCTGCCCCCAGGTGGGGACAAGTGCCCCTCTGGGAAGCACTCCCCAGCTCCCCATGCAGTTAAGCACCCATGATCCCTACCCCCTTTCCTGTTGTAGTTCACGCCTGCGGGGCCCAAGGGCCAGGAGCAGGAGGCCCAGCTCCGAGTCCCGGCTCCATAGACACTGCCTCACAGAGTTGTTGAAATGAGAGATATGAGTATTTTTTAAATCATGATGCATCTCACAAATATTGATTATATTGCTGTTTTTATGATGTGTTTGGATATTTTTAAGTTTCTGCAAAATACCTAGGACCTAGTTAGTTCCCAATACATTTTCGTTAAATAAATAAAATGGATTTCATTTCCACCACTTGGTGTCTCGCCGTGAACCCTTGTTTTGTCTTGGGAAAGCACATGGGACAACAGGCTCTCCCATTTGGTGAACGATAGTTAACCAGGGAGTTAGGTGAAATGTAATTCTGGGGCCCCACCCACCAAGATTCTGATTCAGCAGGTCTGAAACAACAGCAAGAAAAGTGACTCTGATTCTGAACCCAGCAGGTGATCAGGCAGAAGCAAATGGTCATCTGTGCAGCCTCGTGCCTGATTGCAGAGGACTGCAGACAGTGACATCAAAACACAGAGAAGGGACCAGCTTCCAGGGAAGGAGATAAACGCAGGAAACAAGAGGTAGTGAGCACCTGCTTAGGAAAAGAGTTCTCAAAGTGGAAGATGCTGTCATCCTGCGGACCTTTAGGATGTTCAGCCACATCATGCCTGCCTTGGAGACAGATGGCATATCTGCGAGTGTCATTTATTAGTTGACTGAACTTGAATAGGTTATTTAACTGCTTTTAGAATCAGCTTCCTCATGTATAAAATGGAATACACACACACACTCACTCACACACTCACAAATTATCTTGGAAACTGTTTCTTGAAAACAGAGCCAGGCACTCTTCTAAGTTTTGTACATACATGAGCTCATTAGGCTCTTAAAATAAAGCTAGGGCAATTAGTTAGTAAGCTGCACAACCTGGATTTGAACCCAGAACTCAATTTCAAATTTTAACTGCAACTCTGCGGTTTAACTTTGTCCTGAGAACTGAGACAAGGCACACAATCCAGTATGGCATTTGATAACTGTAGATGCCCATACACACTGTTCAGACTTTCATTTGTTTAAGTCATTTCAGAGAAGGGCACGGGGATTTGCACAGAACGATGATGATAGGACTCTGGCAGGGACTGCATGGTGACAAGATGGGCTGGCTGGTCCTATGTCCTCCTGGAGACACAGGCAGCACTCTGCTCCTCTGGGCTGCTCTTGAAGAGACCTTGAGAGCAGTGCTCAGTAATCCCAGGAAGGCAGAACACCTAGTGAAGTGCCTGGCACAGTCAGTTTTCAGCAAAGAGGGGCTGTGAGGATCTCGATCTCCATTCATTCACCTGGCCCCAGCCAGCGTTCACTTCCTGTCAGCACAGGCTGAGGGCAGAGGAAGTACACGTCTCATGGTTCACCCACAAAGGAAGGTGCAAATAGGATTGCAGGGCCAGATACACACCTGGGAGCCTCTGACGCTTCGTGTGCAACAGTAGGCTGAGAATATTCTCCAAGTCCCTAAGATAGTCCGTCCTGACAGTCACTGGGGAGGTCTCAGAAGCTCCAGGATTGAAGAAGCACACACTCTCTGGCCTCAGGGTGGGTATGTTGTAAGAGGCAAGGCACAATAAACATGTTTTCCACATTTCACTCAAATTCAGCCTGCCGAGTAGAAAGCTTCTCCAGCTCTCAGCAGACTAAATGTGGTGACAACATGGTGATGACCAGAAATTGTGCTTAAAAGAGACACTGATCTCCTCTGGGTCCCTCCTTGCCCCAAACCAGACATCTCCAGGGCACTGGCATCCTTATCTCCTCCTCTTGCACTTCTTGACACTGTTGATGGCTTCTTCTGCTGCCTTTCTGAACAGCAGTTAGATTCTTCCTCCCAGAACTGCTCCTTTCTCCCCTGCTGCAAACAGGCCTGGACTCCCCTTTCTTCACTTAATCTCAGGCTCACTCTCCAGCTCTCCCTCCTGTGTAGAAGCATCTTTAGCCCCAACATCTCTAATAAGATCTAGGGCTTTAATCTGCAACTTCAAAAGACATCAGGAGCTCTGAGATGGAGGACTGGGGAGCGCCCTCTGCCCAGCCCCAGTTGGGGAGAGCCAGAGCTGATCATGTCCCCGGTTCTGTGTCCAGGTGAGGGGCTAGGTGAGCCCTGGGGCCCAAGGGGCAGAGGAGGAAAGTGAGGTCAAGGCAGGAGCTGGGAGCTGGAGTTCTAAACATGACCTTCAGGCCATCACTCTGACACTATCCTGATCCCCACCGCAGGGCAGAAACCTGGGGCCAGCCCCAGGTTGCTCAGAGTGCAGTCCATGGCCTCAGTGAGGGCTTGGTTTTCCCAAGCTTGCCAATGATGGCAGCCTATGGCCAGCCTCTCCCTGACGTCTTCATCTATCCACTTTTGTTTGCAGGTCTTGCCCTTTTCCAAAGGCTTTTCTCTCTGAGAAGTCCTTAGTCCTTCTCAGGCAGGCAGAGTGTAGGAAACACCCACACCTGCTTTTACAAAGAAGGAAACAAAGCCACATACGTAAACATGGAGAACATCAACCTGTGCTGCTGGTTTGTATGCTCTTCTATTTTAATGTACTTGTCCTTGGCGAGGATCTACCACAACAAAGTACCGCAGGCGGGGAAGCTTAGGCCCCAGAAACTGATTTCCTCACCATCTGAACGCCGGAAGTCTGAGATGAGATTGCAAGCACAGGGAGGTTCCTTGAAAGGGGTGAGGGCTCTTCTCCTGCAGATGGCCGCCTTCTCACTGTGTCCTCATGTGGCCTCACGTGGCTTTTCCCCATTGCATGTGTGGAAAAACAGAGATTTCCCCTCCTCTTCTTAAAGGCCACTAATCCCATCAGGAGGCGCTACCTTCAGGACTTCATCAAATCTCAATCACCCCTGAAAGGCCCCACCTCACACTGGGGTAGACCTTTAACTTAGAAATCTGGAGGGACATAACATTTAGTCCAAAACAGTCCTCTCCATAATAGCTGTTTAAGGGCGCAGTTCCTTACGTGGGCGTCACAAAGGCAGAGCAGCTTCCCATCACCGGTGCTGAGTGAAGGAGGGATGAGCATGGCTCAGAAGACGTGATGGAGGTTTGTTGGGGTGTGTGCTGGGCAATGACCTGGTACAGGGGGCCAGGATGCTTGTTCTGAAGCCCAGAGGGCAGCCTAAGGTCTTGGACAGCAAAGGGGAGAGAGGTTACGCCACTTCATGGTGAGGCAGGAGCAGGTGGCCTGGGTTCTCATCTGGCATCCACTACTCACCAAGCATGCACCCTTGAGTAAAGGACTCAAATTTCCCATGCCTCAGTTTCCTTATCTGTGAACAGGGTAACAGTAGTACCTAACCTAGAGGGCTATTCTGGGGATCAAATGAACTGGTACATTATACCTGACACCTGGGAGATGCCACATTTGTTTGCTGTCATCATCACCATTCTTATCAATATAGTTACGGTGCACATGCTTGGTACCACAGAGATACTGAGCTGGTGACTGCTTTCTGCAAGGGGAAGTCTTGGTCTGCACACTTCTGTGTTGTAACTCCACAGCTGCTTTTTACTATGCTGCAAAAGAAAGTGGCACCGCTCAGCCAGAGGAAAAGCACCAAGCTCTGGTCTTTCCTTCAAAAGCAGGGTCCTCGGCTTTTGGGCCACATCCTTTGTGGCCTTTGATCCTGCAGAGGAGTGGAACATGGGTGCTCCCAGTTCTTCTCCTCGAACTTCTCTTTCCTTTCAGCTCCACAGGCCTTGGACCTGGGTCCTTGCATGTGGACTCCAGGCTTCCTATATCACCACATCACCCGCCATTCCCACTGCAGGTGGTGAATGAGTGCAGGGATGGAGGAGGGTTATTTTCTGCTCGTCACTGAGACCGCCCTTCTTACAGGCTGTGATGGCATGTTAGAGGACAAAGATCTTCCGTGAGCTTCACACACACACACACACACAAAACACACATACATAAACACACATACATATATGCATACACAATACACACATACAAACACATAGACACACACACACTATATTTTTGATAAACAAATGTGAGATGGAAACATGAAAGTACATTCCAAAATATTTCTGTGAAAACAGTTACAGAAATGTTGGAAACATGTACGACTGAGAGGCAAATCAGGCATTCCAATAATCGGTGAGAAGAATTCTGTGAGATGCCAAACAGTGAACCTCAATATACTCTTCCTGGAAGCATTAAGACTTCTAGCTAACCAATCAAACCACATAGCTGGCTTGTAAAAACCGACAGATCACATTTCCCACAGGTGCGGAGTTCAGAAACTAGAAGGCCCCATCCTGATTTTAAGGCAAAACTGGGATGTGAGGCAGACAACAGCCCAGGGAATCTAAACTATGCAAGCTCGAATGTATCAAAAAGACAGCTAGAATGCTTCATGGGAGCTGAGGAAAAGAAAAGGAATGAAACAAACAGCAAGAGCCACAGAGACAGAAGGGTGGAACTTGACAAGGCCACGAGGGCATAAATAACATTTAAATTACTTAACCAAACCCTGGCCGGGTAGCTCAATTGGCTGGAATGTTGCCCCGCTATGCCAAGATTGTGGGTTCAATCCCCGATCAAGACACATACAAAAAACAACCAATGAATGCATAAGTGGAACAACAAAGTAATATTACTCTACAAAGTAATGTTACTCTCTCTCTCAAAAAATCAATCAATATTTTTTTTAAAAAAAATTGCTTGCACAAGACGCTGCCTCTGATCATGATGCTCATTTCCCTCTGAAAGACCCTGCTCAGCTGGCTCAGAGCCCCGTTTGGGCCCTTTTGTCACGATCAGTGGCACCTTCTCGCTGAGGGTCTCTCTCAGTCTTGCCATCATCATGTTCTGAGTGGGATGCCCGCCCACACCTGACAAGTGGCCAGTGCACAGCTGCTCCTCCACCAAAGAGAGGCCCAACAGGGACAGGTCTCACCTCCAAGTCCTCAGAGGAGTCCGGACACAGAATAGGGAGCAGACCAGGCCTCGGTGGCACTCCCATGGCTTCCAGGAGAGAAGCTGTCTTCCCTAGGCCACTATCCTAGGGCTGATGTATGGTTAACTGGGGCTAATACTGTTCAAGGAGGAAGGATTAAATGCTGAGGCTTCAATTCTCCAGAAATATTTTTGGACTCAGCACCCAAGAGGCTGTAGAAATGTGTGACCCTGTTCTCTTGCAACCTCAGCTCAATGCTGTCATCTTTTCATTGAAGCCGGAAGACTCTGCTAACCCAGTAGTATTTATAGCATAACATTAATTCCTTTAAAAGTGCTTCACAGGAGATTAGGTCAAACAGCAGAAAGGCAGAAACAGGAAGCCTGGGAAGCCCTGCTCCCTCCTAGGGGTCTGGGCTGTGCAATCACTTTATCACGTTTGGATAACGTTGCCTTGTGTTTGGATTTCCAACAGGCCTCTGGCGTTTCTGCAGAGCAAACACAGTGCTACCATGAATCAGATTACATAAAATGCATTCAGATAACGTTTTTGTAAAATCTGGCACCCTTCTGAAGAACGTCTGGAATGGAACGAGAAAGATTAAACACTTTATTGTTCACTCAGGTGTGCTGAACTCAGGCACTTCTGAATTTTAAACACAAAACAGATGGATAGAGTCCACTTCCTCCACCAGAAGGTCAGCAGCAGGTCTGTGAGTGGCACACAGGGGAGCAGTCTGCTTTCTCAAGGGGATGCCGGGTTTCTGGGGCTCAGTTATAATTGAAGCTATTAGTTCCATTAGCACACGGGGGGCTGACAGCATGCCAGGCACTGCCAGGCAGCCCACAGCTCTGTGGGATGCTTTGGAGTCTCTTCCTCATTTATGTACTTCTTAAGACAGACTGCTTCCAGGAAATGTGAGGTGCACACCCAGCCTGGGGACCTCAGAGGCAAAGGCGCAGGTGGCAGGTGGCCAGGCCCTTTCCTGCCACTGCCTTGCTGGGAGCAGCCAGACCCTGCCAGGCAGCACCTCCCTGAATAAGAGTCTTGATTTGGGCTTCCATCCATGTCCAATCTTAATTTGGCAGCTGTTCCTAAATTTCTCTAAGGAGCCACCATCTTGAGGTACTGTGTGGTTATCACATGAAAATGATCAGAAGAGGATGGAAGCCCTAACCAGTTTGGCTCAGTGGATAGAGAGCGTATGCCTGTGGACTGAAGGGTCCCAAGTTTGATTCCGGTCAAGGGCAAGTACCTTGCTTGCAGGTACATACTCAGTAGGTGGTGTGCAGGAGGCAGCTGATCGATGTTTCTCTCTCATCGATGTTTCTAACTCTCTATCCCTCTCCCTTCCTCTGTAAAAAATCAATAAAATACATTTTTTTTTAAAAGAAGAGGATGGAATTTGAAAGAAGCTGAGGTGTCAGAATCCAGGTGAATTGCATTCTGCAGGTCGGCCCAGTTCAGGACCCACACCTCTTAATTACTCATCTGTCCATGGAGGAAGACGGCCCACATCCCAGACTCCATTACTTGGGAGCAAAGCGTAAATTGCTTCCTCTAGGAGTCTGCCCAGCCACAAACATGGCCAGCTATTGGCTGCTGCGGGCCTGTGCATTTCCACTGCCAGGTCCAACCTGGGGAGTTATCTGAGCTAAGCTGCTTTCCAGGTGGGAGCAGGACTTTCATCAGAGGAGCCATTCATTAAGAGGGACCCTGGACTCAACTGCTCCTTCCTGACATAGGAGAACTGTTAGCAGAGAGTAAGCCTTGAGTGAAAGCAAAACACCTGCTAAGTGTCTAACAAGTTGGCCATGTCAAAACCGACCCAATGTTGGTTTTCATTAGTGACACACTTAAGAGGGCAAAGGTGGTGAATAATATCACTCACCACATCGATTCCTGCAAGCCGAACCCTGCCCAGCAATGAGCCACACTGAATGAAGCCAGCCCTGTTTCACTAACTGGAGAAAGGGAACTGGGGCAAAGAACCAGAAATGTTTACAGAGCAATTATGGCTTTTCCCTTTCTAAGTCTGTCCCCTGTTCTTTCTCAGCATTTCAGAGGCCAAGGGGATCTTGTCTTCCAGGAAAGATGTTCTATGAGAGGCTGGGACCACCCTCACCTCTGCCAGCTGAAAAACCCAGCACGTCTCCTCACCCCTTACTGCCCTCCCTGCTGGCATGGTCATCCCCAATTGCCTCCCATGCCGGCCAAATCGCCCCCAACTGCCCTCCCTACTGGCCTGATCACCCCCCTGCCGACCTGGTTGCCTCTCATGCCGCCCCTCCCAGCTTGGTTGCCCCACACAGACTGCTGTTCAGTCATTTGGTTGTCCCTCACTAACCCCCTTGCTGACCTGGTCACCCCATGCAGCCAGCCTACTTGTTCAGTTGTTTGGTTGTCCCTCACTAACCCCCTGCTAGCTTGGTTGTAGGTAGCCATCTTGTGAAGGTGTGAGGGTTAATTTGCATACTATGTCTTTATTATATAGGATATACTGGTACATGGCAAGGTGAGTGTTTTCTAACAAAATGAAGATAGCACAATGATTTTCTAAGACATGGCTGAATGCATCTTGAGGAGAAGACACATTTTTTTGATTTGCATAAAAATGGTAGTTGGGCTTGGGTAGTTGGACCTGTGGCCTGCCTAGATTCCACTGACAACAAGCTGCTTGCTGGTCTGGCCTCCCTGTCTGCCATGTGCCTGGTGCCCACCTTCAAGCCTTAATTATACAAAATATCTTTGGTGTCTGGTGCCAACGAGTTACAATAACCAGCTGGGCCAGGGCTGCCAAAGAGTTACAATAATCAGCTCACCCAGGATGGGCTGCTTACCTTTTCAGTTTTCTTCTCATCTGGTTTGTATCCCACGTTGGTGGGGCTGGATGTAGACAGGCCACTGACAGTCCCCACTCTGGCCTCCCCGTTGAAGCTGGCAGCAGTGACATTGGGAGGTGTGACGGCTGATGCCACTGACATGAGTGGGATGGCTGGCCAGGGGTTAGTGATGGTCTGTACTGGGGGCTGGTGGAGGTGCTGCAGGGACACCATGGAGTGGGGCCTGAGGCTGGCAGTGGGCAGGCGGGACGGGGAGTTCTGGGTGCACAGGGGCGACACCATGGTGATTGGTTGGTCCTGAGCCTGAGCAGAGGAGTGGGCAGCTGGAGCACAGGGTGGGAGAAACAGTGGGTAGAAAGTTTAGTTTGAAACCTGCCATGCAATTGCAATGGACTCTTTCCTGAGACAATTTACCTAGTTTCTGTACAACTGGCACAGCACCCTAAGAATGCACACAGACTACCTGCCCTCAGGACTGGGGACACCACCTCCTGCCTTGCCAGTTTCCTACTGAGTCTTGGACCAGCCTTCTCCACTGCGATAGGCTAATGCACTCACTCACCCTTGTTAGATTGTGTCCAAAAAGTAAGGCCTGAAGGAGAGCTCTGAGAAGCCTGCCTGTGAGGGGCCTGTGTCAGCAGCTCCCCCAACTGCGGTATCCAGTACTTTATTTCTGACACTTGGCCTGGCTGAGCTGTGCCCATCACAGTACAAAGCAGCTTGTATGCCCCTCCTCACTCCCAAAGTCCAGAGAGCATGCGATCTCCATTCCCTGCCTGCAAACTGCAGCCTCAGTTTCCCAATTCACACGACAGGAGCCTCGTGGCCAGAAACCTACCCTCGCCTAAAGATGCCAGGACACTAGCCCAGCTGGTGTGGCTCAGTGGTTGAATGTTGACTTATGAACCAGGAGGGTATGGTTTGATTTCTGGATCAGGGCACATGCCCAGCTTGTGGGCTTGATTCCCAGTAGGGGGCATGCAGGAGGCAGCCAATTAATGATTTTCATTCATCATTGATGCTTTTCTCTCTCCCTCTCCCTTCTTCTCTGAAATCAATAAATATATATACACTAGCTATATCTGGCCACACATTGCTTTGGCTCAGTCTGGTTAAATGGAAAAGAAAGAAAAGAGAAAGTGCATGTTTCTAATATGTTTAATTGCACAATGCTTGTGAGTATACAATGTGCGTGCTCCTGGCACGCTGCCGCCCCCCGCCCTGTCCTGCCCGGCTGGTCTGGCCTCACACAAGTGCGAATCTGCAGCTGGGGCCCCTCAGCGCTGGCCTGCACCCTTGCTCCCTACAGGCAGCCCGCGCCCCATGCCCAAAGCGGTCAGGCTGCTCCCGACTCCCGCCGGCAGGGGTCCTCGCCAAACCACCCAAAAGCTGAAGGAAAAAAGAGCCAAGGAAGCTCCCCCGCCCTTGCCCACCACGCTGGCCGTGAGCCCTCGGCCACCAGTGTAGGGAGTATCACGGCAGCCACCTGCACCCTGAGACCCAGCCCCGCCCTGGCCCAAGGCCCAGCCCCGTGCTGGTTGATATTTCGCAACATGATAATTGGCATGCCGATTTTCAGTTGCAGTACTGCGGTGGCATCCCTGGCAGATCGAGTGAATTCCAAAATTCTGTTGGATAATTAACCGCTTCATCTGCTTCCACAACAGTGTCAACGGACTTGTTGTGATTGCCTGGCTTTGAATGTTAGACTGAATAATATTGTTAAGTTCGTAGTATGTGTTGCTTTTACGTCCAACAGATGGCACTGTTTTTCAAAAAAAGCATGTTTTTACCTGTCACAGGTGTGAAAAAACATGCATGTATTTGAATGCAATGTTGTGTCAAAGTTTCAAAGCAATTAGTAAAGAACTTTCGGAGATTTGAGATTTTGAACAAACGAACATTTACATTTTTATTTATGTAGATTTTAAAAAGATCCAGGACTCTAAAGAAAAATAGAGTTCCTTCCAAACACAGCGCCATGTTAAAAATCAATCCTACTACAGCTTGTGTTAGTAATTTTGAAGAACTGTCTCCTTATCAATTACAGAAACAAATAGGGGAGACAATGGGCCACACCATAGGAACAGAGTTCTAGGCAGATGGGTCTGGCCTAAAAAGAGACTCCGTGGGTGGCAGCAGACATCACTTCACATCAAGTGTCCCTCTAATGCTGCATTGCTTAGTTCCGGTGTGTTGGCCTTGTTAACCAGAGAAGACGGATGCCACACTGCCACAGTGTTCCAGTGCCAGACTTCGTGGCATGCATGGCCTCAGCACATGGAAATATACATACAACGAAACCATGTTCTCAGTCCTCACCTTGGACAAAGAGCACACTCAGACACCTGCCCAGCTCCCTGACACAAGCAATCCCTTCCTCTGACTGTGCTAGCAGCCCCTCCTCTCTTTCCAGGAGGTGAGATAGAGGAAGGCTTATTTATGGTTTGAAAAAACTACTCAGAATCTGGGATGGCTTTGGATCCTTCCTCAATGTGGCTCCTCATTTCAAAGAAAGACCAGGTTAGACAATGATGCACATCAAGGAAGCCACTGGAGTCACTTAATCCCCCGAGGTAATCAGTCATTTATCTGCCTCTCCCCTGCTGTCTGGACTTTAGCCCAGCTCAGCAACCTGTAACGGGAGGTGACAGCTCAGCCAGGGAAGGGCAATGGCACTTGGGTCCTGAAAACCCTGTTGGGCAGCTTTTGGTTCTTCTGCTGAGCGCTGGCACAGCGCACCTCCACCTCTGGCTAGCTTCCACCTGACTGCACATCTCCTTACTAAAACACTACAAAATAAGGGATGGTATCAGCAGATAAATGCCTTTGTATGGATTTCCAGTGTCACAAATTTCTATCTTCAACTGAGTCCAGTATAGAGTTTATGTCACCATGGAGTTTTGTAATTAAATAAATATATTTTCTCTTTCCAAAATTTCAAGTTGGTCCTTTTTCATATCAAACAGTTTCTGATTCATCTCTCTTTTTTCTTCACCACCCTGTTTTCTCTTTCTTTTTTAGAGGGTGGATGCTATTTCTTCTATTTCCTTTTAGAGGATCTTAAATACACTAACATCAGTGACTTCTTTAGATTTCTCTTTTATTTCCCTCTCATTTCTTAAGTTTACTGGCTATCCTTTAGGTGTTAGCTGTCCCGGCCCTGAGATTTTAATTCATCCGAACAGGAGTATCTTACTGCTGTTGTTTCTGCCCTGGCTTATTTCTCTGGGTCTGCGGTCTAGTCACTCTTCTACATGGACCTCTGGGGCCTCCTCTCAGAAGCAGTGTAACAGGATCACTTGAGCTCTGGTATTCCAGGGATGGTGAAGACCTAGTCCTCAGGCCAGAGCCACACTCAGCTCTGTGCTCAGGTGGGACTCTCTTCTGTCCATGCCTTCCACAGCGCTCAGTATTGCATACGCCCCCAGGAGAAGTTGGGTCTGGTCCCCTGATACTTGCCAGGAGCTCCTGCCCATATGCTCTTGCAGGTGTTGAAAGTCAGCTCATACCACCTGTTTTCCACCCTGGAGCCTATAGGCCAGCACTTGAACCCCACTTGCTGTTGTGTGTTCCACTTTGTTTACATCCACAGAGTTGACTTTTAAAAACAAACAAGCAAACTCTCTGTGTTTAGAACAGTGTAGGGGAGTTCTACATAAACTTATTCTTCTATACTATTCAACGGTCGTCCTGTTACTTCTCATTCCACAGAAATATGGTGTCTTACTCGATCATTCCATCAAATATTATTTGGAAAACACCAATCACAGCTCCATCTATTTTCAGAAAAAGAATCCATTGATCTAGTTGTTTGTCTTTACAACAATATTACACTGACTTTATTATTGTAGTTTTATACTATGTCTTGAAATCAGTGTTAGCCTTCCAAATTTTTTGCTCTTTTCAAGGCTGCCTTTTACTCTCCTAGGTCCTTTGCATGCTTTTGAGATCTAGACTGTCAATTTCTATTAAAAAGTTGGGTGGGGTCTTGATTGATATTTGATGGAATCTATAGATCAATTTGGGGAGAATAAACACTTTAATATATTAAGTCTTCTCACTCATGAATATTCATATATCTCTCTACTTATTTAGGTACTAGGGGCCCGGTGCACAAAAATTTGTGCACTCGAGGGGGGGATGGGGGTATCCCTTAGCCCAGCCTGTGCCCTCTCACAGTCTGGGACCCCTCGGGGGGTGTCCACATGCTGGTGTGCCTGGCCAGCCTGGGTAAGGGGTTGATGACTATTTGCAGGCTGGCCAAGCCCCACAGTGGGAACACTCACCCCATGGGGGTGTAGCCAGGCTGGGTGAGGGGCTAAGGGCCATTTTCAGGCTGCCCACATCCCCTTCAGGGTTCGGGTCCCTACTGGGGTGCCTGGGCAGCCTGAGTGAGAGGCTGAGGGCCATTTTCAGGCTGCCCACATCTTCTTCAGGGTTCGGGTTCCTACTGGGGTACCTGGCTAGCCTGGGTGAGGGGCTGAGGGCCATTTTTAGGCTGCCCACAGTCCCTTCAGGGTTCGGGTCCCTACTGGGGTGCCTGGGCAGCCTGAGTGAGAGGCTGAGGGCCATTTTCAGGCTGCCCACATCTTCTTCAGGGTTCGGGTTCCTACTGGGGTACCTGGCCAGTCTGGGTGAGGGGCTGAGGCCATTTTCAGGCTGCCCACAGCTCCCATTGACCCAACGTCCCAGCGAGGCTGGCTGGAATCAGGTTTCTGGAGTTTATTTATCTTCTATAATTGAAACTTTGTTGCCTTGGGCAGAGGCCTAGGCAGGCAACGAAGCCTCCTGTTTGCTTCAGCTTCATGGCTTCTAAAATTGTTGCCTTGAGCAGCGGCCCAGCTGGCCTAGACAGGCAGTTTTCTCCAAACAGAAGCCTCCTGTTTGCTCTAGCTCCATGGCTGCTGGCTGCCATCTTGGCTGGGTTAATTTGCATACAGTTGCTCTGATTGGCTGGTGGGTGTGGCTTGGCTTGCGGGCGTGGCTTAGATGTCTCAGAGTGATGGTTAATTTGCATATTAGATTTTATTAGATTAGATTCTTTTATTAGCTTAGATTCTTCAATTTCTCTTAGCAATACTTTGTAGTTTTCAGTGTATAGTTCTTCCTCATCTTTGATCACATGTGTCCCTAAGTATATATATTTTTGATGCTATAAAATTGCTATAGTTATTTTTTCCCTTTATTAAGATATTACAAATATGACTTTATCCCCCCAATGTCCCCTCATTCCCCAACTCCTGCCCTCACCCTCACCCCCCATTATCCACATCTATCACTTATGCTTATATGCATGCATACAAGTCCTTTGGTTGATCTCTCCCCCTCACCCCCACCCTCCCCTACCTTCCCTCTGAGTTTTGAGCATCTGCTCTATACTTCTCTGCCTCTACATCAGTTTTTGTTCATTGGTTTATGTTGTTCATTATAATCCACAAATGAGTGAGAGCATGTGATATTTATCTTTCTCTGACTGCCTTATTTCACTTATCATAATGCTCTACAGCTCCCTCCATGCTGTTGTAAATGATAGGAGTTCCTTTCTTTTTACAGCAGCATGGTATTCCATTGTGTAGATGTACCACAGTTTTTAAATCCATTCATCTGCTTATGGGCACTTAGGCTGATTCCAAATCTTAGCTATTGTAAATTGTGCTGCTATGAACATAGGGATGCATATGTCCTTCTGATTGGTGTTTCTGGTTTTTTGGGATATATTCCTAGAAGTGGGATCACTGGGTCAAATGGAAGTTCCATTTTTAGTTTTTTGAGGAAACTCCATACTGTTCTCCACAGTGGCTGCACCAGTTTCCATCCCCACCAGCAGTGAACGAGCGTTCCTTTTTCTCTGCATCCTCACCAGCATTTGTCATTTATTGATTTGTTGATGATAGCCATTCTTACAGGTGTGAGATGGTACCTCGTTGTTGTTTTGATTTGCGTGTCTGAGATGATTAGTGACTTTGAGCATGTTTTCATTTGTCTCTCAGCCTTATATATGTCCTCTTTTGAAAGGTGTCTATTTAGGTCCATTGGCCAACTATCATTATTTTTTTAAATGTCAATTATTTACTACTAGTATATAAAAATTCAATTGATTTTTGTGTATTAATTTGTGTCTTGAGCCTTGCTGGACTCATTTGTCACCTAAGGGGGAAAAAAAAGGTTTGTGTGTGCATGTGTATTCCTTAGGGTTCTCTCTATATGATAATGTACTCTGCAAACTGAGATAGTTTAGCTTCCTCCTTTCCAATTTGTCTACCGTTTACTTCTTTCTCATTACTAACCTCTTGGGTTAGAATTTATAATACAATGTTGAGTAGAAATATCCAGAGTGGGCATTCTTGTCTCGATCCTGCTCTCAGGGACAAGTTCTCAGTCTTTCACAACAAATTAAATGCTAGCCGTAGGCTTTCATAGATGCCCTTTATCAAGTTGAAGAAGTTCACTTCTGTTTTCTCATTTTATGAGAGTTTTTATTAGGAATGGATGACAATTTTTGTCAAATTTCCCCCTGCCTCACATCTATTCTACTGACCATGTTATTTTTTCTTTTTTTAGTTTATTAATACAGTGAATTATACTAATTAAACTAGAGGCCTGGTGCACAAAATTCGTGCACTGGGGGGGTGGGGTGGGGAAGGGCTTCTCAGCCCAGCCTGACCCCTCTCACAGTCCGGGACCCCTCAGTGGATGGCCTACTAATGGCCACAGTCTGGCACCACAGGCTCAGAACAGGCACTGTGTGTGTGTGTGTGTGTCCCACTGGGGGGCAGCACCCAGCTGCATCGGAGGCTGGGAACAGGCACCCCGTGTGTGTGTGTGTGTTTGTGAGTGTGTGTGTCCTCACCTGGCACCTGCCCCCAGTTGTGTAGGAGGCTCGGAGCAGGTGCCCCATATGTGTGTGCGTGTGTGCATGTGTGTGCATGTTTGTGTGTGTCTGATGGGGGCCTGCCCCCAGCCACACCATGGAGGCTTGCAGCAGGCACCCCTCTGTGTTGATCTCTCAGGCTCCTGGCCTCGCCTACATGTTGTTCTCTCCCTTGAGCTGTGGCCAGGGCTGGATGCTGCCTGCCTGCCACGCTTGCCTGCTCCAGGATCACCGTGGCAATCGGGATCCGACCGTGCTTCTGGAGCCTGCCTACTGGCGGTGCCTGCTCACGATCCAGAGGGCAGCAGGCAACCAGGAGCCGGCCCTGCTACTTGGGCCTGCCCGGGTGCCTGTTTTCAATCCAGTTGGCAGCAGGCAACTGGGAGCGAGCCCTGCTGTTGGGGCCTGCCTGCTGGCAGTGCTTGCCTGCTGGAGGACAGCTACTCACGGGTTGCCAAGGCAATGCCTGCTGGGCTCACATTGCCAGGGTAACACTGCCAGCGTCCTGCCCCACCGCTATGGGTGCCGCCATCTTTGTCGTGGAGTGACGGTTAATTTGCATATTACTCTTTTATTAGGTAGGAGGACATTAATGAAACCTTGTATTCCTGGGATAAACCCTACTTGGTCATGATGTATTATTATCCTTTTTGTTTATTGCTATATTTTACTTGTTAGAGCTGTTTAGAATTTGTTTATGTTTATGAGTAATATTGGTCTATAGTTTTATTTTAATGTCTTTGTCTGCTTTTAGTATTGAGGGTAATGCTAGCCTTACAGAAAGAGTTAGGAAATACTTTCTTTTTCTTTTTTTCTTCAATTTTCTGGAATAGTTCCCAAAGAATTGCTAAAATTTCTTCATTGGCCATTAGGTATATTTCACCAATGAAGCCACTTAGGCCTGGAGATTTCTTTATGGAAGGTTTTTAACTAATTCAATTTCTATGAAAAGGATTGGTCTATTAGATTATTAACTTCTTTTAAGTTTATTAATTTGTGTATTTAAAGGAATTTATTTATTTGTCTAATTTGTTGAGTTTATTGGCAGAAAGATATTTTTCTTTGTTCTTTTGATTCTAGTTTCTTTTTTTTCTTCTTTTTAAAAAATGTATTTTATTGATATTTTTCTACAGAGAAGAAGGGAGAGGGACAGAGAGTTAGAAAGATCGATGAGAGAGAAACATCGATCAGCTGCCTCCTGCACACCCCTAACTGGGAATGTGCTCACAAGCAAGGCACATGCCCTTGGCTGAAACTGAACCTGAGACCCTTTAGTCTGTAGTCTGACGCTCTATCCACTGAGCCAAACTGGTCAGGGCTGATTCTAGTTTCTTAGAGTGAAACCGAGGTAATTGGTTTAAGAATTTTTTTCTCTTTCTAATTAGGTGTTCAGTGATATAAATTTCCAAATTTTTATATGCTGTGTTTTTATTTCCATTCACTTCAAATTGCTCTCTAATACTACTTTGATTTCCTTTCGACCCCTGTGTAATTTTGAAGTATGCCATTTAGTTTTCAAATATTTGGCAATATCTTTGTGTTACTAATTTCTAATTAAACTTTACTGTAGTCAGAAAATACAGTTTGAGTGACTTTAAATTTTTAAAATTTGAGATTTAAATATTATGGCCCAGAATATGGTCTATCTGATAAATGTGTGCACCCCAAGAAGTGTGTATTTTGCTGCTTGGTGGGAGTATTCCATAAATGTCAATTTAGTCAAGGTGGTTATGTATTGTTCTAATGTTCTATGTTCTTACCAATAATATGCTTGTATTGAAAGAAGTATTGCAACCTCTGACTGCAATTGTAGGTTTATCTGTTTATATCTCCCTACAGTTCTATCAGTAATTGCTTATTTATTTGAGGCTTTGTTATTTGAAGCATAAATATTTAGTCCCTTTGATGAACCAATTCTTTTACCATTGTAAAATTGACTTTTTCTTAGTAATAACATTCTCTGTTCTGAATTCTACTTGGTCTGATATTAATATAACCAAACCACATTTCTTTTGATTAGTATCAGCATGGTAGACAATCCTCATTATTCACAGATTCTGTATTTGCAAATTCACCTACTAGCTAAAATTGATTTGCAGCCTCTGGTGCTTTTGCAGTCACTCTCAGACATGTGCAGGTTAGCAAATAATACAAGTGACCCATGCACCTGTTTCCAGCAGAGGTGTGCCAAGATGGTGCTCTTCCTTCTCATTTCAGCTCATACAGAGATGCCCAGGGGCAGAGAGACAGGAGGGTCATGGGCAGTGCAGCACAAGAAGCTCCAGCTCTGGGAGAGGTCGGATGGATTGAATCTTGACACTTTCACCTATTAGTGGGGTGGTCTCAGGCAAGTCACTTAACACTTACAAACCACATTTTCTTTTTTGTAAGATAAAGAAAATAGACTATTTAAGATTAAAATCTATGTAAGCTACACACACTTATTTCAGTTCAGTATTCAATCAGTGTTCATGGAAACTTTATCCTATATAATAAAGAGGTAATATGCAAATTGACTGTCACACCCTTGCACAAGATGGCCACCCCATGTAGGCACAAGATGGCCGCCACAAGATGGCCAACAGGGGAGAGCAGTTAGGGGCAACCAGGACTGTAGGAAAGGGCAGTTGGGGGTGACCAGGCCAGCAGGGGAGGACAATTAGGGGCAACCAGGCCAGTAGGGGAGGGCAGTTGGGAATGACCAGGCTGGCAGGGGAGGGCAATTGCAGGGGGACCAGGCCGGCAGGGAA
>PVJC01010384.1:0-43816 GCA_004026665.1 Murina feae
GGGCTTTAAGGCTGCCCACAGCTCCCATTGACCCAACGTCCCAGCAAGGCCGGCTGGACACAGGTTCTGGAGTTTTTTCTCCTATAATTGATACTGTTCCTTGAAGGCCTGGGGTAATTGATACACTGTTCCTTTAAGGCGGCCTTCTAACTAGTAACGAAGCCTCCTCTGCTTCACCTCGCAGCGTCTATAATGAAACAATTGTTACTTTTACTGGTTAGGCCGGAGCTGCTCTTTCCTTCATCTCCGGAGGATTCTATGATTGTTACAATGTTTCAAAAAGCTGTGTTTCGCTAGAGGCAGTTTAATCGGAGCTGAGCTGAGGGGCGCAGCTTCACTTTCGCTCCTGCCGCAATGGAAAGGGCTGTTTACTCATGTCCGTGAGTGGCGGCCGCCATGTTGGCTGGGCTAATTTGCATACAGCCGCTCTGATTGGCTGGTGGGCGTGGCTTACCCTGTCTTGGAGAAACGGTTAATTTTAATATTTCGCTTTTATTAGTTTAGATTGTTTCAGTTTTGATATTTGGGAGTTTTTTTTGTTGGATCCTGTATCTCTTATATTTACTCCATAATTATGTGTGTGTGTTTTCTGTTTTTAACTATGTCCTTATTTTCTGGTGCTATGAAGTTCCCCGTAATCATCTTGCATATTTATTACTCCATTCTGAAAGTCCGTTTCTTTAAGTAGCTTGACTTCTTTCATTGAAAAAGGGTGCTAGAAACCAAGATCTGAAAAATAGATGTGCTCTTTGATACTGGGGATATTGGTTCTATGTTTTCTCATTGGAAACAAAAAGAAAGAAAAATATGTGTGTATATCAACCCATGAATATATACATACTAGGGGCCCAGTGCACAAAAATTTGTGCATTCGGGAGGTCCCTCAGCCCGACCTGTGCCCTCTCGTAGTCTGGGACCCCTCTGGGGATGTTCACCTGCTGGCATGCCTGGCCAGCCTGGCTGAGGGGCTGAGGGCTGTTTGCAGGCTGGCCAAGCCCCCCAGTGGGATCCCCCACCCCATTGGCGTGTGGCCAGTGTGGGTGACGGGCTGTGGGGCACTTTCAGGCTGCCCACAGCTCCCATTGACCCAATGTCCCAGCAAGGCTGGCTGGAAGCAGGTTCCTGGTAATTGATACACTGTTCCTTTAAGCTGAGCCTAGGCAGGTAACAAATCCTCATTTCTGCTTCAGCTCGTGGTTTCTATAATTGATACACTCTTCCTTTAAGCAGAGCCTAGGTAGGGAACAAAGTTCGCAGCCAGGACTGCTGTTTGTTTCAGCCCCCCGAGGCTTCTAGGATTGATACTTTGTTGCAAATATGATGTTGACTGGAGCCGGGAGAAGGCCAGCCAGGCGGCAAACAGTTTCACTCTTGCTGCAATGGAAACTGCCTGTTTACTCAGCTCCCTGAGTGGCGACCTCCATGTTGGCTGGGTTAATTTGCATACAGCCGCTCTGATTGGCTGGTGGATGTGGCTTAGGCATCCCGAAGGGATGGTCAATTTCAATATTATGCTTTTATTAGATAAGATCTATCATCCCTATCTATCTATCATCGATCTATCTATCTATCTGTCACCTATCATCTATCTATCATTATCTATCATCTATATATCTATCATCATCTATCTATTACCTATCATCTATTATCATCTATCTATGGAATCTGTATTGATAATAAATTAAACATGGATTCATAATAATGTCTTAACCTCTACTCTTTTATCACATGAATCATCCATGGCTTATCCCCTTATTTGTCTATAACCTTTGACTCCAACAGTGACAAAACTATCCTCCATTATTTGTGGTTCTTTTACTTAATTGTTCAACTCCAGTATACATAAATAGTGTTTTCATAATTTTTAACCCATACCCCCATGGGAAACAATTTTATTAACTAGAATACAGTACTTAAATTCAATTCATTTTTTTCTTCAGCCATACTGACTCTATTCATTTCCAGAGTTACTTAGATAAGCATCTTCTTCCCTCATGCTTTTCAATGAGATTGTTTCATACATTTGTAACAATTTGTAACATTTATTTGTAACAATTTTTTGTAATAATTTTTTAAAATTTGCATATTTTAAAGTTTATTCTCTATAATGGTCTATAATTTTGACAAATTAATAGTGTGCTTTATCTACCATTACAATCTTATTTCTTGGCTTTCTATTCTGTTCCATTGATCTAGGTGTCTGGAATTTTTGTAATTCCACATTATCTGTACTCTGTAACTTTTATTAATCTTGAAATCTGGCATTGCGAGTCCTTCAACATTGTTCTTCTTCACTATTGTTAGCTATTTTTGGTCTTTTGTATTTGCACCCTTTATAATCATTTTGTAGAGGCAGAAAAACTAGGTCACTGAAATTTTGATTGGTATTGAGCTTCCTCTATTAATCAAATTAGAAAAGACTGACATTTTACAATATCGAGTTCCCAAATGCATGAACATGGGTTACTTCTGAATTTATTTAGAATTCTGTATTACTTTAACCTGTGTTTGATAGATTTCTGCATATGTGTCCAGTATATATTATTTATCTTCAGATTTATATCTTAGTATTTGAATTACTATGTTATTTGATATTTATTTATTTTTTAATTATTGAAATGGTACATATGAGAGAAAATGGCTTTTGTATATTGATTTTGCATGCTGTAACTTCCCTATTGACTTACGAGTTCCAAGATTTTTTGGTAGATTCTTTGTGAGTTTTTTACATACAAAATCATGTCATATGCAAATATTTATTTTTCCTTATTTTATCTTTATTGTTCAGATTACTACAGATGTTCCTCTTTTTTCCTATCATAGTTCCCTTCCACCCAGTTCCCTTCCCACTCAGATCCTCGCCTCCCCCACTCCCCACTGTCCTCATCCATAGGTGTAAGATCTTTATCCAATCTCTTCCCAGTTTCCTCATATCCCCTTTCCCCCTGTGAATTGTCAGTCCACTCCCTTTCCATGCCTCTGATTCTATTACATTCACCAGTTTATTCTGTTCATCAGATATTTATTCGTTAGATTTTTTTAGATTAACTTGATAGATATGTATTTGTTGTCACTTTGTTGTTCATAATTTTTTATCTTTACTTTTTTCTTCTTCCTCTTCTTAAAAATTATCCTTCAGCATTTCATATAATACTGGTTTGCTGGTGGTGAACTCCTTTAGTTTTTCTTGTCTGTGAAGCATTTTATTTGACCTTCAGTTTTAAATGATAGGTTTGCTGGGAAGAGTAATCTTGTAGGTTCTTGCTATTCATCACATTGAATATTTCTTGCCAGTACCTTCTTGCCTGCATGGTTCCTGTTGAGAAATCAGTTGACAGTCATATGGGTACTCCCCTGTAGGTAACTAACTGTTTTTCTCTTGCTGTTTTTAAGATTCTCTCTTTGTGTTTTGCCCTTGGCATTTTAACTATGTTGTGTCTTGGTGTGGTCCACTTTAGATTCCTCTTGTTTGGGATTCTCTGTGCTTCCTGGACTTGTCAGTCTATTTATTTCACCAGAACGGAGAAGTTTTCCATCAATATTTCTTCAAATAGGTTTTCAATATCTTGCTCTCTCTCTTCTTCTGTCACCCCTATAATTCGGATGTTGGTACACTTGAAGTTGTCCCAGAGACTCCTTACACTATCTTCATAGTTTTGGATTCTTTTTTCTTTTTGCTCTTTCAGTTAGGTGTTTTTTGCTTCTTCATATTACAAATCCTTGACTTAATTCTTGGGATCCTCTAGTCTACTGTTGAATCTATTTCAGTCAGTATATGCTCAATGTCTGACTGATCTTTTTCCATATTTTTGGCATTCTCACTAAAATCCTTGAAGGTCTCACTAAGTTCCTTGGAGGTTTCTAGAAGATTCTTGAGTAACCTTATAACTTTGGTTTTGAACTCCATATCTAGTATTTTGCTTTCTTCCATTTATTTCATTTATGGCATATTTCTTTGTCTCCCATTTTAGCAGCTTCCCTGTGTTTATTTCTATGTATTGGGTAGCTGCTAAGTCTCCTTGAGTTGATAGAATGGCCTTGTGTAATAGGAGTCCTATAGGGCCTAGTGGTTGAGCCTACCCAATCACCTGAGGTGGACTCTCTTAGTGCACCCCTTTGTGAGCACAGTCTTGTTATAGTTAAGCCTTGATTGCTGTTGGTATCACTAGGAGAAATTGACCTCCAGGCCAATTGGCTGTGAGGACCAGCTGTATCTACAATGGAAGAGCTGCTGTACAGAAGACACCCTTATTGGGCAGGACTTGCTTCAGTGGGACTTTGGTGCTCATTCAGTCTGCCTCTTGAGTGTGTTACTTATGGATGTGAAGAGTTATAATCTGGTATGGTCTCACACTGACCACTGGGTGCACAGGCTCTTTGATCTCCAAGGAGGTGCTAAGTCAGCCACTGCCTGGGACCACCCAGCAGGAGCTACAGAGAGATCTGCAGATTCCTCCTCTTTCTATCAGGTTTGGAAGTGCCCAGAGGAGGCCCAGCTGTGAAGCTAGGCAAGCTGCTGCTGCCAGCCTTGGGCCTTCTTTTGATAACTGTGGGTCTCCCTGACCCAGCTGCTGCCTGTTTGACAGGTTTTAGGTTGACAAAAGACAGGCCGTTCATATGCAAAAGCCACTGCACACAGTCTGGATGGGGTTGTAAAGTGGGTGGGACAGGGTCTCAGGGAAACACTAGGTGGAGAAAACAGCAATGGCTGTCAGTCAGCCCTCCCGGAGAGGCCCCAGAGCAAGAACAATGATCACTGTGAGCACCTCTGTCTGAAAGAAAGCCATCCTCACATTCCTGTCCTGATGCCAGACAGTGCAGTTTCTCCCCATATGTGTCTGGGTCCCCCAGAGTCTCCCCCAGAACTGGAGTTCAGAGCAATTGGGAGCTTGTATCTCTCTCTCCTGATTAAAAAATCACCTGGGTGCCAGGTCATTCGTACTTCTGCCCTTCCTACCAGTCTCAGTGTGCTTTCTTCTTTACCTCTCTGGTAGTAGTGCTTTCACTCAGCGAGCTTTCCTGTGGTTCTGGATGACAGTTGTTCTGTCAGTTGTAATTTTGATGTGGTTGTGAGAAGCAGCAAGTACAGGTGTTTACCTATGCCATCATCTTGGTTCTCTCTTTACTTTTTTAAAATTTATTTAGGAAAATATCAACTCAAAGTATGATGGTAGCTGTAGCTTTTATGGTAGAAGCCCTTTCTCAAGTTGAGGGAATAACCCAAACTCTTATTTTTCAAATAGTGTTTATCATGAATGAGGATTAGATTTTGTCAAAAGCTTTTATTTTTTTGCCTCAATTAATATGTTTATATGAGTTTTTTCTTTCGCTTATAGATATGTGAGGTTACATTTATTTCATTTTAAATGTTTGCACAAATTGCATTAATGAAATAGATCTAGGTTGTGGTGTGTATTACCTTTTATTCTTCTCTTGCATTAATTGCTAAATAGATTTCAGCTTTGATTTTCTGTATTGAACTCTGTCTCTAGATTTTGGGGGGTAATTTGCCCTACAATTTCCGTTCTTGAATGAGTCTAAGAAAAGCAATAGATTTTTAGATTTTCCAGCTTTTTTTTTTTTCTTTCAAGAATAAAGTTATGACTTCTAAGCTCTTTAAATGTTGAAGCTAAAGCTGGAAGCCTCCTTGCATGTTCCTTCTAGTTTAAAAATGAGTATCTTAATCCTTATAAATTACTGTCCTCCAAAAGAAATGGTTTCTGTAAATTATTGCAAATTAATAATACTTCTCTTTCCAATTTTTCCATACTCACAAGCTTAAAAGAACTCAACAAACTAAATGTTTCTTGTTTTTTTCTTTCATATTACTCACTTTTCTATTGGTTTTGAATAATAATAGCTTTTCTCTATTAATATATAATAGAGAAATCCAATCAGTGCTGCTACCAGAAACAATGTACTATTTTCAAAATGTAGGAAGGCCTCTAGTCATAGACTTATCTCCTCAGTTCATATTCAGCAATGTCATTAGATACATAGGTAAATGCCACAATATTTGCCAGTGAAATTAGATGAGAGATTATTCTAGAATACATATATTAAATCTATATCACAAAATATCTAGACAGAAAAAATTATACGAATATAACAAAATAAAATTTAACTGGAATCTTCTACATTGCATTTCCTCCAAGTGATAGTTACTATCAATGAAAAATAAGATAATCAAATTCAGTGGCAGTCAACAGGCTATCAAAGCATCTTCAGTTATAGCAAAATGTTCTTTAAAAGCATTATTTCATATAATTCTTTTTTTAAACATATTTTATTGATTTTTTACAGAGAGGAAGGGAGAGGGATAGAGAGTTAGAAACATTGGTGAGAGAGAAACATCGATCAGCTGCCTGTTGTACACCTCCCACTGGAGATGTGCCCGCAACCAAGGTACATGCTCTTGACCGGAATCGAACCTGGGACCTTTCAGTCTGCAGGCCAACGCTCTATCCACTGAGCCACGACTCCGGGGACCAGGTTCTGTGACGCAGGTCTAATTTTATTGAGGAAAGTACAGCAGTATATATAGCGGAGGTGGCCAATCATGGAACGCAAGGTCTTCTTAAGGAGCCAATGAGCGTAAAGGTCGGGGTACTGTGTACGTGGCTCTAGGAGGGGCTCAGGCGGGCATTGCCATCTTCCTGGTTTGCCAGAAAGTTCTGAACTGCAGGAGTGTGCTCACAGCATTGCATCAGCCACTGCACCGAGATAAACCTCCTGTGCTCTACCTACAATGGGACTACACTCTAGCCAACTAAGCCACCTGGCCAGAGCTGTATCATCTACCTTAACATAACTAATCCCTTTGACAAATATATTCTGTGTAGACATGTGTGTAAAAAATGTAAGAATTATGAAATATTTGAAGGCTGTGGATGAAAAAGGGCCACATACTACACCCAAAAAACTCAGGGGAGGCCTATATGTTGCCCTTACAAACTCCAAAGTAAGCACATAGGATGGTCTGAAATTAAAACTTCCTAAATAAAAGCAAGTCATGTGGGTAGTCTTGTCCTATGCAAATGTCTTCCTTCACAAAAGTCCTTCTTTACCTTAACTGAATCTGTCTATTTCCTTTTTGCATCTACCAATAATATACCTTTAGAATGTCAGAATTAGCTTTTTTTTTTCAAGACTCCTCAAGACACAATATCCCCTTGTCACCATCTCTATGCCATGTAAATGTTAATTAGTAACAATCCTATACCCCCCAGTATATAATAAGTATTTGCCTATTTGTTTTAGTTTTTATTCAATACCAGATATTTCCCCACTTTGCTTTCTTCTCCATCCCTAATCATCAGTGGATTTTATGGTAAGCCCTTGTCTCCTCCTTTGATTGTAATGAATAAAAAAAAAGTGCAAAACTATCATTCTTTGGAGCATTGTCTGTTGAAATTTTGCTTCTTGGCAATTGTTGTCATTTTGGCTCAAATAAACAAATAAACTCATAAAGATTATCTATAGGTTTAAACTTTTCTTAAGTCAACAAGGCTTTTTCTTGGCAGTTATTTCTTCATAACATTCCATTTGGTCAACATTTCTATGTGTCTAAATCTAGACAATGGAGTGTGCCCATCCAGGACTAGGGAGAAATGGAGAGAAAATAGATCTCTTATAGCCAGAATAAAGAAGGATAAAAAATTTGGATTCTTAATTTTTGCAACAATACAATAGTCTGAAAGACCTGGTCATCCTATATAATAAAGAGGGAATCTGAAAATTGACCATCACTCTGGTCAATTTGCACCCACAGCTGAGGCTAAGTTCCCATAACAAGCCTTAAGGAACAATCAGCAGGGACCTGAGGCTGCGCACCAACCCACCTCCTGCATGGGGCTTGACAGGGGACCTCAGGTCGTGCCTTCCACCCGCAGGGCTTGACAGGAGACCTCAGGCTGCTCCCCCGCCCTGACACCAGGCCAGAGGAACTCAGGCTGTATCCTCTTCCCTGGTTCAAGGTTGGGGGACCTCAGGCCATGCCCCCCGCCCTGGCTCCAGGCCAGGGTACCTCAAGCTATGCCCCCTACCCCAGCACCAGGTCAGGGGACCTCAGGCTGTGCCCCCTGCCCCAGCACCAGGCTGGGGGATCACAGGCCACTCCCTCTGCCTAGAAGGGCTTGATGGGGTACCTCAGGCCATGCCCCCCTGCCCTGGCACCCAGGGGACCTGGCAGGGCTTGACAGGGTGGGACCGGCCAGGTCTCGATCTAGCCCAATGAAGGGGGGCCGTCCAGGTTTGGGTCTTGAGTGATTTTGAGGTGCATGTGGGTGGTTGAAGGCTTGACTCTGCGTTCCATGGTGCACCCCAGACTCTGACAGGAGGAAGATTTTCATATATGTTTTACTAATTTTCTTTAATGTCTGACACTTCTATTATAGAGAAAAGGCAAATAGCAATATTAAAATATTTCCTCTAATTAATCCCCTTTTATTGTGCACGAATTTTGTGCACTGGGCCACTAGTTAGCTTATAAGAGAAAAATAAACTTGTCTTTTAATATGCATTAATCTATCAAGAGTGAAACCTAGATGACAAGATTACAAATTATTTCATAGTATGGGAAGAAATTAAAAGGTTCCTCTTAAATTAAGAATTTCATTGACCACTTAGTGCTTGAAGGAAGAATAGCAAGGGGAAAAAAGAGTCTGAAGTAGGCAAGGAAAGCAATAAGATTAATATGGAGTCCTCCTTCCCTTCTGATGCTGATGAATCTGGGGAGATGTTTAGTATGTTAACACCTGGAGGGAAATACCATGAAAAGCTCTTACTGCCCTGCTTCTCTTGTCCGCCTTTGAGAGGAAACTTCTCATGAGGAGGCCTTGCACTGACATGGGGTGATCTCAGCCAGGAAAAAAGGTAGAACACAGTCAATATGCAGAGAGAAGGATCTTTTTTTTCTTTTTTTTTTAAATTTTGTTTTATTGCTTAAAGTATTACAAAGAGTGTTAAATAATTTAACACTCTTTGAGAGAAGGCTCATTTAATAACCTCAGACTTCACTAAGCTTGCTTGTAGTGCATTAGCACACGATTTCTTACATCTCTTTAATGATTAGAGAGGTTAGCCTAATTAAAAGCCTGTTGGGAAGATCAGGGGCTGTAGAGGGACTACAAAGAGGCTAGGAGGCATGGGGAAAGGAGATCTAAGACGTTGCATGGGCCTCATGGAGGGCTCCTGGGCCCTAGGAGAGCCAAAAAAAACACAAAAAAACAGACCCAGATCATGTGTAAAAGCAGCCAAGACCTTCAGCAGCTATTACCAGGATCTCATCCAGGGAAGGACCAGTCTTCCCTCAGCTTTCACTGTCCAGGGGTCAGCTCAGACCAGCTGCTCCACAGCAGATACTATAAGGAACAAGTGGACAAAATATAAATCTGCGGATGCCTCTTTCCTCTGTTGTCACAAAGTTATGGAAAGCCAACATTCTCTCCGTACCCAAGCCCAGCGGGGAGAGCAGAACCCATACCTGATCCATTAGCTTCAGAGGAACTTACAAAGGAGAAATAAAACTTAGAGTACATCAAAATGATTTGCTTTCCCTTTTTACCTAGTCTAAATCAAGGGAATGTTAATCTGGACATGCTTGTGGGGGAAAAGGAGAAGGAAAGGAATGGCATGGTGTCTCCTTGGAGGGAGGACCCACACTGGGTCCTTTGTCCTGGGCATATTTTTCTCTTTCTTGCAGATGGAAATCTTAGGGAAGGTCTCAGGGAAGGCGGACAAGAGAAGCAGGGCAGTAAGAGCTTTTCATGGTATTTCCCTCCAGGTGTTAACATACTAAACATCTCCCCAGATTCATCAGCATCAGAAGGGAAGGAGGACTCCATATTAATCTTATTGCTTTCCTTGACTACTCTTAATAAAATATTCATCAGCTTGCCCTTGCTGGTTTAACTCAGTGGATAGAGCGTCGGCCTGTGGACTAAAGAGTCTCAGGTTTGATTTCGATCAAGGGCACATGACCCAGTTGCGGACTGGATCCCCAGTGGGGGTCTTATAACAGGCAGCCAATCAATGATTCTCTCTCATCATTGATATTTCTCTCTCTCTCTTCCCCTCCTTTCCTCTCTAAAATCAATAAAAAAAAAATTTAAAAAAATATTCATCAGCTTCCCAGGTGTGCTCTATCAGGGTTGTGGTCTCCACTGGTTGGTCGGTGCCAAGGCAGGAGGGTCGTTAGTCAATGAAGCTGGTCCTGAGGCAGTCACTGAGCCACGTGTCTGCTTTTGCTGCTTTTCTGAACCTGGAGCTGAAATACAACTGAGGCCTAGATGTTATCTTTAGAGAGGAAAAGGTCAGGGGGTCTAAACTGCATGGCCAGTGATATGCTAGGGGTGGACAGGTTACTCTGGGAGTGAGGCCTTCGTTTTCCCAGTTTTGCCCCTTGCTGGGCCTCCAGAACTTTCTGCCCTGGTGAATGTCTGTACCTGGCCCTCTCTCCTTGCTCTGCTCATGTCTAACATTTACCTTATTGAAATTTATAGGAAAGAATGTTAATATCAACCTCAAACTTTAATTTTACATACCTTGAGAAAGTTTTTTTATTCTTTTTTGTAATTACATAAAGTTTTACAAAGGTTAGTACATATATCTCTTTTTTCCCCTGCCCTTCCCCCAGCCTCCCCTACCCCCCAGTGTTCTTTAAACATAACAAAATACAAAAAAAGGACATCTTTCTGTTAGGTAGGAAACTAGACCTGAGTGGCCTGGATGGGGTCCTGGCAGGGATCAGACCAACATAGCCTTTGGTCATGCCTCCAGAGGCAGCCCTGCAGTCAGCAGTGACTGACGCAGACCACCAGGGAGCAAAGTGAAAACAAGCCTGTTCTCTGTGCAGGCCCAAAGGAGGACAACATGCCTCAGTGCCACCTCCCTGGGGCCGATGGCTAATGCTCATAAAGTTAGCATTGCAGCTTTGACAGCTCCTCTCCCCTCTGCTCACCCCCTCTGTCCCTTCTCCTATGGGCCTTTCTGTGTACATTACACACAAGGGCATGCTCAGAAGAAATATAGTTATGTCATCCCTGGATGCAAATGAAAGCCTCCACCCAGAAAATCCCTTATTTACACCTAACAGCCCACAGAGCTTGGGGACGCGGCTCCTATGGTTTCTATTGAGCGGCCTGCTCCTGGCTTGTAGTGGATTTTCAATAAATCCCTCTTTGCCGTATTTTTATTTTATTGGCCTGCAATTCTTTTCTGTGCTGAGAAGAACCGAGGCCCCAGCCGGTAACATTTCCATACATTTGCTCCAGCTTTGTACATTCTAAAATGTGCATCATCAAGTACCTGTGTACAGAAACACATTAACAATGTCAAGGTACATACAAAACATATATACTACATTATAAAAAATTAAAGCAAATTGATAAAATTATACAAAAAATATACAAAGGTGTTTCTTTTTCTTGATTCTGATAAAGCTCGTAAGAGAAAAAACACACAAATAGAAACCAATAATCACATAAGGTTACAAAGATGAAAAGGAATACAGAAAACATGTGATTCTTATAAACTTTTCTAAGAATATTATACAATTTAGCTCCAAGTTTTAGAATGTATTTGAATGTCACATATGCATATTTTTACTCTACTAAGTATAGAAGACAACTGTTCTTTTTTAATGAGCAAGATGTTGTTCCTATTAAATGAGCACCTGAATTTTTTCCACCATTCCGATGTATAAAAATCAAGGGGTAGCCCCATTTTATTCTGAGATTTTCTTCCATTTTAACCAGCTATCTTTTCCTTCATCAGTTTTTTTATTTATTTAAAAGTAATTGTTATATAACATGAGATTAGTTTCAGGTGTACACCATAATAATTAGATATTTGTATATATTGCATAATGATCACCACAATAAGTTTAGTTAAAATTTATCATCATTCATAATTTAATTTATAAGTTTATTTAAAATTTATCTAATCATAAAGAAAAAAAACATTCACCTAAAAATACATAGCAATGTGTACAACATTCAGGAACTTGTTCAAAATTTCTTTGTAGGTAGACACACAAGCTTCAATTAAATTGCATGACTCCAGATCTGCTTGTGCTTCTAAGTGGTTAAAGGCATATATGTATCATTTTCTACTTAATCATTAGTTGTTTGATTTATATATTTTTATGAAATCAGGTACATTATTCAAAACCTTTTAGACCAAACGATTTAAGGTAGAAAAGGATGGATTCGGATAAATTCCTGCCACTAATTTTTATTCTTCTACTTGGAAGATGGAATATTGTGGGACCTGAAATATTAGATACCTCTTGTTTTTTATATAAAAAGGATACCAATGAAATAACTTAAAAGAATATAATTTATCCAACTCAAAAAACACACACACTTACACACACACACACACACAACTAAGCCTGTTCATATATGGAATGTGAGAGCTGGGAAGTGGCAAAAGGGATGCAGGTAGCACTCAATCTTTCCTCGAGGATTTTTTTCTCTGAACACCAGAAAGAAGGTCTATTCTCTCTATTTGGGGGATATTATTTTACTTATTTATTTCTATGTAAAGGCACATAATCAAAACGTATGTATAATTGAAAACAGTTCTCCTTCCTCACAACTAAGAATCAGGTTGATTACATGATTAAGACTCTAAAGTAAAACATAAAAACTCCCTGTAAAACATGCAATGCTTTAATTTTCTATTCAGAATTTTTAAACCTCTATTAGCAGATCTCATCCTATTTAAAACTTGTCAGTACTACAGTTATTCTGATGAAATTACAATAAATGTCAGCGAATAAGAATTTTAATAAGTAAAATCATTTCTGAATTAAGCATATTTCCATCCCTCCAGAACTTCACCAGCTGCTCCAGCAGCATATTATTCTGTGTCAGAATGAAGAATATTCATATTTCCCCAAAGGTGACAATTAAGCTAGTTCAGTATTAGAATTGTGTAAGGCATCAGGTTAGCATTCCCCCGAGAGCATCGAACCTTAACTTAGCCAAAACAGACAAGACAGCAGAATGGAGTGACTCAGATAGTTCTGGGGATATGATGACCATATTAATAATGGATCACTGGCATTTCTTGTTTTGATATTAGATACATTTTCTTAAATAGTTCCTTATTACTTCCTTCACTGAACAAAACAAAGGCAATGTTTGTGAATGAGAGAAGATGCATAATTTAAGATATGCATTTTTATGTACATATGCACATTTATACTTGTCTAAATTCACTAACTCTTAGAATAAATATTTTAATCAGGAAAAGTAATTGATTGCCAGGTATTATTTAAAATATTTAGTGTATTAGACGTAGAGAGTTGGCACTTTCTTGTTTTCCTTTTGCATTTATTTGTCACTAATCTTAAAGATGAAAGGTTTTTCATTTGTTTAGCAGCTTAACATTCACTGTCTCCCCATTTCAGGCTGGCTGGTCTCAATGGGGCTGCTTAACTATCCTTTGATACCCCCCTGCATGAGGGACTCCTTACAGGGCAAAAGCACAGAGTGGCCATAATGCCTTTGATTACCTGGTCTTCGCACTCATTGTCATTTTGGTGATACTCTATTGATTACACAGGTAAGTCCTTTTTGTCGTGGGAAAGGGTTACAGAGGAATCTGAATACCAGGAGATGAAGTTCATCAAAACCCATATTGGAGACTCTGTTCAGTATTTCACTTTAAACTATAATCAAGGAAAATTGAAAATGAAATTATTGCTATTTTATGCACGGGCACTTTTTCAGAACCCCTTGCTGCCTAGTATAAATTTCTAAGTTTGGCTTTTAGAGAGTATCAAAATACCCTTCAAAAGATATTTCTCACTTTTCCTAATTGAAAGGATTTATTCAGGTCAACAGAGTAATCTCACATATTTTACTCATTTTCTTCTTTAAAGTGAAGGTTTTTATCCACTATCCTACATATGTCTAGTCTTCTGGTATTTATTATAATTTCTATCTGTCCAGGCCTCATTTATCTCTTACCTAATTGACCATGAAAAACACTAAAAACTCTACCAATTCTAACCATCAATTGAAACACATAAGGTATTTTTCAACATTTGCAAATAACATCTAATCTAATAAAAGTGTAATATTGAAATTGACCATCCCTTTGGGACTCCTAAGTCACACCCACCAGCCAATCAGATCGACTGTATGCAAATTAGCCCAGCCAACATGGCGGAGGCCATAGCCCCAGAGAAGCCATGCACTGGCGCTGGGGTCCAGCAAGGCAGATGGAAGACCTCTGCCTCGGGAAGCCAGGACGGGAGGAGCAACCTGGGGAGGGGAGGAGCCAGCCAACCTGTGGCTGCAGGCGGTGGGAGGAGCAAGGCCGGTGGGAGGAGCAGGGCCGGCCATCCATGGATTCCAGGCGACAGGGCAGCCTTGGGGGCGGGGGAGGGGGGAGCGAGCCAGCCAGGGCCCCCAAAGCTGAGGCCTGGAAATGGATCGATAAGCTTCCATGTGTGTGCCTATGATCCAGGCGACAGAAGCTGTGCCAGTGATGGGTCCTGAATGGAGGGGTGGATAGTCCAGAAGTGGAGGTGCTCTTGCTTTGCAGCTGCAGTTCCTGGACTGGATGGGCAGCTGCCACCTGGCTGGGGCTGAGCCCTGAGCTGGGCGTTAATGCCCCCTCCCCATGAAGCTTTAATGAGGGAAGGAGGGCTGCTCTCTCTGTCACACACACACTGAATCCTGGGCCCACTCTCTGACTGGCTCCATTTTCTCTGCCACAGGGTCAGGGGTCTCCTGTGAGAGGCCCCTGTCTCTCTTCAGAGCTGGGGTGAACCCGCGGGAACCAGGAGAGGGAGAGATGGGCAGGGGGCAGGTGGAGGGAGCAGCAGTCAGGGAGAATTTAGAGGGAAGTAACCAGGTGGGGGAGGGGTGGAACAGGATGGAGGGAAGAACTTTATAAAAGAGTCAGTATATAGCAGAGTTAAAAAAAGAGGATGTATGAGTGAATTGTAGGGCCTATAATGAAAACCAAATATAGTTGTGTACTGGGGACAGATTTTAAAAGTAGAAGTCAGAAAAGAAAAAAGATAAATGATAGTGGGTAATTAGGCAGGTAGATAGATAGGTATTAAAACAGTGGAAGTAAGTAGAGAAGAATGTATGGCAAAGATAGGATGAGAGAAAAAGAGAGAGGGAAGAAAAATTATAAAGGGGGAGCTGGTGGAGCTTAAAAGAAGAATGGGAAGAAGGAAGGAATGGGGGAGGGAGCAAAGTAGGTCAGAGGGAGGGAATGAAGAAAAAAATTAAGGTGGGAAGGAAGGAAAAGGGGAGGGTGGGCAGGGGTAAAGATAAAGGAAAGAAGGAATGTGGGAAGGGAAGGAGGGTACTAGAAAAATGGGAAGAATAATGATGGAACAAAAGTAGGAAATAAGGAGGAAAGAAAAGTTTATAAATGATGAGTTAGTAGGAAAAGTGTTACATAAAGGAGAAAAATTGTGTGAGAAGAAGAAGCCAATAAGGAAGTCAAATACAATTGTGAGTGAAGGTGATAAGATTAAAAAAGAAAGTTAATAGGGGTGACCAGGCCGGCAGGGGAGGGCAGTTAGGGGGATAAGGCAGGTAGGCATGCAGTGTGGTTAGGGCAGGCAGGCAGGTTAGTGGTTAAGAACCAGAGGTCCTGGATTGTGAGAGTCCCCAAGAACTCCATTGGAGAGGGTGCAGGTCGGGCTGAGGGATCACCCCCACAACCCCTGTGCATGAATTTTGTGCACCAGGCCCCTAGTGTATAAATAAAACTTTTTTGAATGTACAACATCTTGTACTCTTAAATTTCTCAATGCATCATTAGGATAAGTCTGAGCACAAAATAAGAATTATGCAGTTGAATTAGATACACAAAGGTAACTCATCTTCCATAGTGCTCTGTGCCAGAGGTACTCCAATTTACCTTGATGGAAGAACTCTTCAAATGAGTGCTGACTGTTGCCATGGCTCTTTAGCCTTCATTATTCCATTACCGACCGCTAATCCATGATTATTTTCCTAGAAAACAAAAATTCTGCTGGTCACACTACCTTAGAAAAATAAAGTTCTAGAATATATTTTATAAAACTACTCTCCAGTCAGATTTACTTTCCTGTTAAAAGATTTCTTTTAAATTTGAACTGCTATTTTATAAAATTCTTCATCCTGGGGATTTTGTCGTAACTCAATTAAATCTGACAGCACGTTTCAAATTTTACTCTTACTTTAACAAATTACTGTACCTTAGCTTCCTCAGGCTGTACTTTGATTATTAATTAGCACACACATCATGTAGCTAAAGGAATAAAGGCATTTTATGGCAAAAGTTTTTTTTTCTCCTAATAAAGAGTAACATCTTATTCATTTCCATTATCTTTGAGGTTAACTTTTAAAATTCATTTTTAACTCCTTTATTTTTCTTAGTTGTAGGACATAATCTTCTGTGATGTCAGCTGTGACTCTTGGTAAATATTACTACCACTTTATAATCTAGTAATGATTTCAATCTAGAAATATAGCTTCACTTTCTTTAGTTATTATTTGCTACTTGTTAAACTGAGTGCTTATCTATAATAATAAAAGCATAATATGTTAATTAGATCAGACATCCTTCCAGACCCTTACATCAGTACTCTAATATTGATATGTTTACAATGCTCTGTAACTTGAAGATTTTTTTTTTTGAATTATGAAAAACATCAGAATCTTCTTAGTCATCTACTGGAAAAAATAGGTTACACGCATTGACTGTACACTGAGTGGCCAGATTATTATGACCACCTGACGTTTGTTGGCAAAATAGCTGATGGGATATGGAAACTGAAGTCTTGTTTGAACACCCTTGCTGTCTGCAGTTACCAAGATAAAATGTCTCCAATTCACACAGGAACACAAGGATTGGACAGTTGAGCATTGGAAAGAAGTCACGTGGTCCAATGAATCATGTTTCCATGCATCATGCAGATGGCAGAGTGAGAATTTGGCAGAAACAGCATGAAAGCATGCACCCCACATGCATGAGTACAACCCTTCAAGCTGTTGGGGGCAGTGCTATGGTTTGGGGCATATTTTCCTGGCATGATTTGGGTCCTTTATTTCATGTGGAACAATGTCTGAAGAGCATAACATACCTAAGTATTGTTGCTGATCAGGTTCATCCTATAATGTCGATGGTATATCTCAATGGAGATGGCTTCTTCCAGCAAGACAATGCACCATGCCATGGTGCTCGTATTGTGCAGGAGTGCTTTCAAGAACATGAGGGAGACTTTACCTTGCTTAGGTGGCCCCCACAATCACCAGATCTCAATCCAATTGAACATTTGTGGGGTGAAGTTAGAATAGTCATGAGGCAGCTGGTTCCACAACCATCAAATCTCACAGAACTGGACAGTGCTATTCATCAGGCATGGTGTCAGATTCCTTGCATCTCCTTTCAACATCTCGTGGAGTCAATGCCAAGAAGAATCACTGCAGTATTAAAGGCAAAAGGTGGCCCAATGAAGTAATGATGGGGTGGTCATAATAATCTGGCCACTCATTATATATACCTCACATTCAAAGGCTGTTAAATCGCATTATTTACCCATATCTTCAGGAAAAAAAAATTACTTCTACTGTTGTAAACAACCTACTTCCCTATTTATAATGGTCTGGCCGTTTAGCAACTTCAGCTGGAAATTATAGCTAATTTGCCTACACATATCAGGTGGTCATAATAATCTGGCCACTCAGTGTTTACTGTAGGAACTCAGGAAGCTCTTATTAATTTATCAATAATAGATATATTCTACTACATCAGTTTGAACCCCAAAGTATATTGATATGTGATTTTTAGTCTCACTTATCCAGTTATATCCTCTTCTCCTCCCTGGCTTTGCCTTCCTGTAACAATTCAAGAAGACATCTGAATTCTGACTCGTATTCAAAAAATTAGTCATGATTGCTCTTTGTTTGAGCCTGCATTATTTTACAACCATCACTTTCACTGTGTCAACTGACTTGAAGGCAGCTGACCAGAAGTCTCAAGAAATTCTTTGGTGGCCACTGCCACCTCAGTCATCTCTAGCACACATTGTTTCTCAGCCAGGCAATGAGCTGCTTCAGTCTCTTATAGTCACAAGCAATTACTATAAATAATCATCATCTATATAGTCTTTCAAAATATAAAAGACAAAAATTCTTCCCACCAGCCACATAGTGGAATGATCAGATAAGGGTGTTTCATATAAAATCTGGCTTGACAATTCAATGGAATTACTGTTTAAGTTCAACTTCCCCAGGAAGCTTGGGCTATGCTAGATTGGAGAGTCAGCCACATCCTAGGTTTCTGTTCCCAATATAGGTTTATATTGCAACTGTTAGTCTGTTTCTGCAGGATCAAATTCACAGTTTTCATTTATTTCTCTTTGTTTTTTAAATATATTTTTATTGATTTCAGAGAGGAAGGGAGAGGGAGAGAAAAATAAAAACATCAATAATGAGAGAGAATCATTGATTGGCTGCTTCTTGCACACCCTACACTGGAGATTGAGCCCACAACCTGGGCATGTGCCCTAACTGGGAATCAAACCATGACCTACTGGTTCATGGGTCAATGCTCAGCTACTGAGCTACTCTAGCCGGGCTCTCTCTCTCTCTCTCTCTCTCTCTCTCTCTCTCTATATATATATATATATATATATACACACACACACACACACATATATGGTGATTTTTATATTAGGGGATTCATGACTCTACTAAGCAGTGTGGTTCACTCTCACATGTATAAAGAAATACAAATTTCAGGAAAAGGATAATGAGGTCTTTGTTCTTACCCTCTACAAAGGCATCTTGGCTCTTTATAAATAACTAGAGGCCCAGTGCATGAAATTTATGCAATGAAGGAGAAGTCCCTCAGCCTGGCCTGTGCCCTCTCATAGTCCGGGACCCCTCACTCCTTACCACTCACCTGCTCACTGCTCATTACCACTTAGCTTGCTGCTCCTTAGCACTGCCATGAAAGTAGGAGAGGCTCCCACCATTGCCCCTGCACTCACCAACCGTGAGCGCCACACAGCCAGAAGCTGGAAGCGCACTGACCACCAAGGGGCAGCTCCTACATTGAGTGTCTGTCTCCTGGTGGTCAGTGCACATCATAGCAACTGGTCGTTCTGGTCATTTAGCTGTAACAGTAACTTAGGCTTTTATTATATAGATTGTCCCTACTGCTCCTCAGCAATCATTAAGTATATGAATATATTTTTTATGCAGCTAAAAAATAAGTTCATCCTCAGCATAAAAATTGATACATATCTGAGAACAAGCATTATGGATGTGTACTTGCCTTCATGTGTGTGTATATGTGTATTCATATGTAGTAGCTTTTTGTTTGTTTTTACTGCATTCTTCACTAGAAAATATAGGTACAAACCAGAAACAAAGTAAAATACAACTGCCAACAGAGATAACTTAAAAAAAGAAATAAAAGTAAGGGTTTTCAAGGAACTTATATGCATATATGTATTGCCCATGAACACAAACAATAGGGTGATGAAGGCCTGGGGTGGGGCAGGAACTGGATGGTGGGAGAAACAATAAAAAAAAAAAAAGTAAGACTTTTATTTTTCTTATTGTATACTGATAGAACTCTAGGTACAACACTATTTATAGGCAGAAATACAAGTAATAATAATAATAAAGGAACAACATCTAACTATTTGTTTCTAAAAGACTAATGTGCTATCTCATGGACTCTCCTAGAACTGGAATATGATCATTCTGAATTATAATCTTTGTAAAATTGTAAACCAAGTACTTAAAAGTACAAATTTTCCTGTTGTTTACCTCTACTGCTATCAGTTTATCTTCCCATGTCTTTGTTATGCATTTAATGGCCACAGAAACCTGATACTTTTGCTATCATGGATTTCAAATCATTTTACTTCAGGGGGTTGCTCACTGATGCTATTTTCAATTTGCAGTCTAGTGGTGAGCTTAATGAGCCACTTAAAATACAGCAGATTTCCATCTATAAATTTATCTCCCTGATAACAAAGTCTAAAACCCTGTTGTTGGCAGCCAGTTCTCATAAGCACAACACAACTGGTTTATTTCAAACTGTCAAGCAATGCTTATAAAACACACTAACACATCTCTCAATAGTAAGAATGCCACAATGTATTTGCTTATGAACCAACCAATTACACTTAAACTAATAAATTTAAATTAATGAGTATCCTGATAACTACAATATTTGATCAATGCTAAGATATATTTATAAATTTAACATTTAAAGGGATATTATAATTATTATTTGAAGTTGAAAACCAATGAGACATAGTGATAAGATAAATTACAAGACAGGTATCATAAATTATTAATGAGTAACAAAGTGGACAAGCTGATGAGTAGATACTCACATAGCATTATCGACTTTAAACAGAAAGGCCACTTCAAAGATTGGCTAGATAACTCTGTCATTTGATAAAAGTTCAATATTTAATTTTCTGAAAATTTGGAATAGAAAAGCATCTAAACTAATAAAAGCATAATATTGAAATTGACTGTTTTTTCAGGATGCCTAAGCCACGCCCACCAGCCAATCAGAGCAGCTGTATGCAAATTAACCCAGCCAAGATGGAGGCTGACAGGGGGCTCTGCACTGGGAGCCTCTGTGGCTGGCACAGCTGTGCTGGGTGTGTCAGCTCAGTGGAGGCGGGGGGTCCGGCCTAGGGCCTCCTTGGGGCATCCAGGAGCACCTGTCCCAGGTCCACTGCCTGGTTCCACCCCCCGGGGGCCTCCACCAGGTGTGCAGGAGAGCGGGTCCTCCACTGGATTTGCAGGAGCAGCCATCCTGGGTCCACTGCCTGGCTCTGCCCCAGGGGCCTCCTCGGGGGCATGTAGGAGCACCTGTCCAGGGTCCGTTGCCTTCGTCCGTCCCCCAGGGGCCTCCACAGGGCATGAGGGAGCGTCTGCTGCACAGTGTGGAGCATCCATAGCCAGTCCACTGCCCGGCTCCACCCCGGGTGTGTTCGCTCAGCAGCAGGGCCCCAAAGAGGGATCCTGCACCAGCGTCTGCCCCTGGCTCACCACCCAGCTCTGCACCAGGTGTGGCCCCTCAGCGGTGGGGGCTCACTAGGCCCTCTGGTGGGAAATGTCCAGGCCTGCACTCACCAGCCCTCCCACCCCCCCAGTGCCTGAACCCTGAAGAGGCTGTGGGCAGCTTGAAAATGTCCCCAGCCCCTCACCCAGGCTGGCCAGGCTCACCAGCAGGTAGACATCCCCTCCCTGAGGTGTCCCAGACTGTAAGAGGGCACAGGCTGGGCTGAGGGACCCCCACCCCGAGGAGTGCACAAATTTTTGTACACCAAGCCCCTAATAATGCTAATAAAATGGCATCTGTTTTGACTTATTTGTATGTTTAGTGAATGTCTACTCTCTTATCCTGCTTTCTTGAGGACTTCTATCTAAGAAGTGATGTCACCTAACAGAAATGGGGAAGCAATGAATCACAATGCATGTTTACAATCATGTCGGTCACTCTGATAATGGACAATGAAGTCTCCAAGAATTCATTTCAGTGCCAAAATCTAACGTAATACTTGTGTTATTTGTTTACTTTCATAAGATTTTATGCTATTGTCTTGCTTTGTTTTCAAAAATTTATTTTAATGAGATATAATATAAATATGATAAAATTCACAGATGTTTATGGTTCAGTGAGTTTGAAAAAATGTATAACAGCCATTAAAAAACACCCTTATGAAGACAGAGAATTTCTATTGTTTCTTTATGCCCTTGGAGTAAAGAGGCTGGGTCATTAATACCAATAAGAAATAACTCTCAGAAATCACATCACACTCTTAGTACCACTGAGAATTGAAGCAAAACTCCTGAAAATCAAACTAAAGAAATGAAAATTCAGAATCAAGAAATTGCTACCACTGATGCCAGAGCTGTCTCTTAACATATTGGAAGCTGGATGAAGTGCCTTGAATGATGGCTCCAGAAAATATTCAAATGTCTGCAACCTAGTTTACCACCAAAAAAGACAAAAATGATCAGAATATTGGCCTCAGCTTCATTTTATCTTCCAAACCTCATGCACATATTTCTAATTTGTGGAATTTATGTTTTCATCCAGAACCAAAGATAAAAGGGAATATGAGAAATAAAATAGTAGCTTTCCAACTTCTCTAAAAAGGGGGGGGAGAAATAAAAATTGAGAAACACAATCCACCATATCTATCTCACAGTTCATGAATGACACCTCATATTAAATGCGAACAAGCAAACAAACAAAAATGCAAACACCCACATTTTTTAAAACTCATTAAAATTAAACTATTTTAATAATTGGAGTTCCAAAAAATAATTGAAAAATGTCATCCAACAATGACTTAGAGGCTTGGTTTTATATGTATTTAGTTTGGACTGGAGGAAACTATACTCCAATTAATAAATTTGTTGGACTTTGAATTTAGAAGCATATTTCATAATTAGGCTTCTGACATACATTTCCATGTCTTGGTCCTTGCATCATTTTTACACATTTTATTCTTCATTATTGTTCTTCAGCTGAGCATGGTTATTTATTTATTTATTTATTTAGGTTGGTACTTATTTAGTTATATTTAAGATACACGTTTTTTTTTTTCTGTGAAATCACAAAGCTAAAAGATAGTGGGTTAAATTCAGCATAGAGTCAAATTCATTTTCCAAACGATAATTTTTGATATTTAATAAAAAATGACTTTTACGCCATTAAGTTCATTTACAGTATATAAAAATTATGTAATACTAGAGCCCCGGTGAATAAAATTCGTGCACTGGAGAGGATCCCTTAGCCTGGCCTGTGCCCTCTCCCAACCTGAGAACCATCAGTTGGACATTCTTAGCGCTGTTGTGGAGGCTGGAGAGGTTCCCGCCACTGCCACTGCGCTTGCCAGCCTTGAGCCTGGCTTCTGGCTGAGTGGTGCTCCCCCTTTGGGAACGCATTGACCACCAGGGGGAAGCTCCTGTATTGCACATCTGCCCCCTGTTGGTCAGTGCATGTCATAGTGACCAGTCGTTCCACCATTCAATCGATTTGCATATTAGCCTTTTATTATATAAGATATTTCACACTTGGGCCTTAACATTTTTCTATATTAGTCGGTCTTTATATTGGATTTTGCAGAAATGAATAAAAAGATAATAAGGCTTATAAACAGTCAGAAATCAAATCGTACTCTGATGTTTTCAAATTAAGTTGTGGTGTGTGCGTTGCACTAAACTACACTGGGAATGGTTTGGTTACTAAAAGTTTACATATACTTGATTATTTTGGTGTGCTTTAGTTGCATCTTCCAGCATGTAATCTCTTTTCCTTAGATATTTTCTTCTCTTTTGCTCTAATCATGATACAAAATGCTTATTGAAAAAAGTACAGACTTAAAAGTGACCTGGAATTAGGTTCCTAACTAAAATCCACCCCTTCTGGACAGTATGACCATAGTCCAGTGTTTTCATCTCTTTCAGCCCTGCTTCATCATTTGCTAAAAAAGGATAATAGAGCCATTGTGAGAAGTGAATGACAGGGATAATGTCTGTAATTTACCTAAAGTTTGTTCATGGGAGAGGGGTCTCCTCAGCCTAGCCTGCACCCTTTTGCAATCCAGGACCCCTGGGGAGTTGGACATCCCTCTCACAATCCGGGACCATTGGCTCCTAACTGATCAACTGCCTACCTGCCTGATTGTCCCTAACTGACCCCCTGCAGGCCTATGTTTTGTTTTGGCATCTGTTTTGATTTATTTGTATGTTTAGTGAGTGTCTACTCTCTTATCCTGCATTCTTGAGGACTTCTCTCTAACAAGTGATGTCACCTAACAGGAATGGGGAAGCAATGAATCACAATGCATGTTTACAATCATGTTGGTCACTCTGAAAATGGACGATGAAGTCTCCAAGAATTAATTTCAATGCCAAAATCTAATGTAATGTAATACTGCCAGCCTGGTCACCCCTAACTGTCCCCCTGCTGGGCTGGTTGCCTCTTACTGCCTCACCCCCACCAACCTGGTTGTCCCTAACTGCCCTTCCCCAACCCCACCAGCCTGGTGGCCTATTACTGTCCCACCACAGCCACTAAGGTATGTTCATCATCAACACAGACTCCAGTCCCTTCACCATGAAGAAATGACAACTTTCTTTGGGCATTTTCAAGATGTGTCTTTCATAGAATATGACATTTCTTTATTATCTTTTTTTTTATTCTCACCTGAGGATATGTTTCCATTGATTTTTAGAGAATGTGGAAGAGAAAGGGAAAGATGGAGAGAAACATCAAAGTGAGAGGAACACTTTGATTGGTTGCCCCTTTCATGAGCCTTGACCTGGGCCCCTGCCAGGGAGAAGCCTGCAACCTAGATACATGCCCTTGGTCAGAAATGAACCCAGACCCACAGTCAGCAAGCTGAGGCATCATGCACTGAGCCAAACCGGCTAGGGCAGGGTATGACATTTCTTAGCCCTCCAGCAGCGGATCTTCATTTTTTTCTCCAGGAGTGTGGTGGAAAAACCCTAGGTCACCTTTTTGGATTCTTATTACCCAAGTTACTAAGAATATTACCAGTGGCATACAGGGAGCTTAGCCAATGAGTGGTCAGAAAAGGTGTCTCCTCTGTAGTTCACACCAATCTCCGGCTTGGCTTCCTGCCCAGGCCTGGATCCTCGGCCAGAGGCATCAACCCCATTACCCTCTGATTGCCTAATCGGCCCTTTGCCCAGGCCTGATGCCTCTAGCTCAGGCATCAGGCCTGGGCAGAGGACCCCCATCTCCCCTGATCGCCGGCTCCAGCCCCCACCCAGGCCTAATGCCTCTGGCTGAGGCTTTAGGCTTGGGCAGGGGCCCCCAGGCAGCTCCGATGGCCAGCTCTACCCCTGCCCAGGAGCCCCTTGGCTCAGGCCCTTCCTACACCACTCAGGGCCCACATGGGGACTTCCTCAGAGTGACCTGAGTGCTGATGATGTTCCAGGGATACAGGCCACTGGGCCCCTATGTATGCAAATTAACCACCATTTTTGTTGAGTTAATTTGTATATCATCCAATTGGCTAGTGAGCATAGCAGAATGACACCAATTTGCATGTTTCTCTTTTATTAGTGTAGATAGCTAAACCTGGGAATAACTAAAAATAGGTATCCATCAACAGAAGAATGGATAAACTGTAGCATATTAATGAAATATAATACTACTCAGCAATAAAAAGCAAAAGCTATTGATACATGCAATATATGACTTCATAGATATTGCTGAAAGCCATTTGGCAAAGAATAGAAGTAGAATATAAGAAAGCATAGACTATTAATTCTATCATAAGGAAGTTCTAGAGCCAGCAATACAGAACTGTGATGTTACTGTCTCCTAGGATAGGATGCTCGTGTTGGTTAGAAGGGGACAATGGGGTGGGGGGCGGGGAAGAGGAGGGACATCTTTAACACTTTCAACAATAGATAAATGTAAATAAATAAATAAATAAAATATGATAGATCTGTGACAGTACCTGTTTAAAACTATCAGTGGAGACTGGTTTCCATTTTCTTGACTTGGCTGATATCAGAAGTGGATGCAAAAAAAAAAAAAAAAAAAAAAAGCTCTAGAATGGGAATGTAGCCCTAGCCAGTTTGGCTCAGTGGAAAGAGCGTAAGACTGGGGATTGAATGGTCCTGTGGTCCTGGGTTTGATTTGGTCAAGGCATATACCTTTCTTGCAGGCTCAATCTTCAGCCCTGATCAGGACATTTGCAAAAGAAAACAATTGATGTGTCTCTCTCACATCAATATTTCTCTCTCTCTGCCTCTCACTCTCCCTACCACTCTTTCTCAAAATATCCTCAGGCAAGGATTAACAACAAAAACAACAAAAGTAATGGGAATCTAGGTTTTATTTTTTTACTTCGTCTACTTGGACATGAAATTACCAGGCTAGTACAATTGGAGGATGACAGTTGTATAGTCCATGAAAAGCAGCGGCAAAAAAAAAAGTACCTAGGAAGACATGGGTACAGTGGATACCATGATTGCTATAGTAGAGTATTATGGGAGATGGGCCAGCTACTTCTGACAACACTAAGAAGCTCAAAGAAAAACAACTGCGAGCTCAGTGCTTTTAATTCACAGGTTCATGTAGAATTTTTCTATATTTAGTAGTATTAAGACTAGTGTAAGCAAAAATCAGATGTGTAGGTTTACCCTATCATTGCATTAATAAATGTGTTGGTCTCTTGTGAAGGCTAGAACTTTGATTGGAAAAGAGTAGAGCGTGAGAATTAGAAAGGGTCATATAGGTGGATTTATCTGGACATTATGTGTATCCCTAGCCCCTGAAATTCCCCTGACTGCTATTCATGTTTTGGAGACCTTGTAATCATTCATATTCAATCATTGCTTTGGAGTAAAACATCAATTTTCCTTATTGCACCACTTCTGTCACCTCATAGCCTCTAGACTGTAGGCAGATAAGGAGATTCTGATAGCAGTTTGTCCCAGAGGACAAGTAAAAATAAGATCAAGTTAAATATACTAGATGATAAATATTACATTATTTTGGCCATTTATATTGGCAAAAACCTGAGCAATTCATGTGGAAATGTATTCTAAATGGGCTCAAAAGGGAAGGAAATAACAGATTAGAGTAGAGCAATTTAATCAATATGGCTTGTAATGTGCTATCCAGAATAGTTAAGAGTTCTTCAGTTTGCCCTGCCTGGAGTGGTTCAGTTGGTTGAGTGTGTCCCATGCACCAAAAGTTCACCAGTCCCATTCCTGGTCAGTGTACATACCCAGATTACAGGCTCATTCCCCAGTGGGGGATGTGTTGGAGGCAGCCAAACAACATTTTTGTTTGTTTTTTTGTTTATTTTTTCCTCTCACTCTCTCTCTCTTCCTTTATCTCTCTAAATAAAATAACATTTGAAAAACTTGCTCAAGTTATAATTAAATATGGACATTAAGAAAAGAGTAGCATTACATAAAATGTTGAAGAGTATTCTTTAAGAAGAGAAATAAAAAAAGAAGAGATAAAAATATGAACAATAAAATACAATAAATACATATTTGTCAACAATCTAAAAACTAAAATAAACAAACAAAAAAGAATCTAATGAACAAAATAAATTGATGAATACAATAGAATCAGAAGCATAGAAACATGTAACAGATTGATGCATCTCAGCAATAAGGGGTAAGGGGTGGGAAGAGGTTAATTATATATATGTATTATCTATCGACATAGACAATAAAGTGGTGAAGGCCTGGGGTGGGACAGGAATTGGGTGGAGGTGGAATATGGGAGGAAATAAAAGGGACAATAAAGATTTTTTTTTAAAAATAATGCTATTAAATACCAAAAAAAAAAAAAAGAAAGAAAAAGAGTAGTTCACCTTGTTTGGTTGTTTGACTAAAACCAGTCTTACAGGTAGATCACACTAAATGAATATGACACCAGACATTTACTGGTATAATTTACAGGTGTATCGGCTCCAAAACCATGCTCAGCTTTGCCGATCTGTAATATCATTATGTACTACCAGGAGTAAGGCTTATTATCCTCCGGTGATAGAGTTCTGTCCTGAGTCATTTTCAGAGTGGGGAATGTGAGCTGGAAGCCTAACGTTTAAAATGTATGACTGTGACTAGGGCCAAATTGTTTGGACCAATTAGTGGGAAGTTAGCAGGACATATATTAACCCCTAGACAAAGAACCTTCCCTGGCAACCTGCTTGGGTCCCCTCCCTGCAACACTGAGCTTTCTTACATTTAAACTGCTTTTGCTCATCTCTTTGTCCCTGAACTCATTCTTTGATTTTAAGAGACAATGACTTACACCCAAACAGAAAATTGGTATCAATATGACTTAGCAGAGCTAATGAGACTCAAAATTCCTGTAATGCATTAAGATGTACATGGAGTATGTTTCAAGTTCTCAAAGAAAATCATAATGTGGGCCTTTAAGGTTCAGAGAAAACCCTTTTGGGCTCTCGGGGAAATTAACACCACTGGCCTACAAATGAGCATGCGAAATGAATGGGCATTACCTGATCCACCAAAGCTTGTATGTGTGAGGAACATTCTGGTAATACCAAGTGGAAATTCTATATAGGAGAATGGCCTGAAATAACAAGCAGTTTTCGAAATCTAGTAGATCAAGCTCCCAGCGCCCCTACTTCTGCTACACCGCCTCTCACCGTCAACCCCCAGCACAGCCCCGTGAGGAGTTTTCTACTGCCAGTTAACTGAGGAAGACAGCACTGCAGTTTGCTTAGAAAGTGGTTCTGCATAATGAGCTGGCATCTGCTGAAGTTGGATCACTACAGAATTAAAATCTTGTTTATGAGAATGAATAACTGAATTTTCAGTGGAAGAGAAGCAATGGGCTGATGCACATGAATTTTATTGCTTTTACTCAGTGTCCCAGCTCCTGTAACATCCGGTCTTTTAGATCATGAGAATGGCCTTCTGACAAATGCAGAGTCCAGGTGCAAAGGAATAGAGACAGGCATTATACTTTTTTCACATCTAGTAACCTACTGATAAACCATTTTTATAAGACTTTTTACATTGACAGTTTAGGAGGTTGTCTTTATTTTTGTTTCCTTTCAAGTAGCTTTATTGAGGTATAATGATAGACAAAGAATTGCACATATTTAATGTGTATGATTTGATGAGTTTGGACCCAAACGCCCATAAGACCATCACAAAAATCAAGGTAATGGACATATCCAACACTGCCCACAGTTTCCGTGTGTGTGTGTGTGTGTGTGTGTGTGTGTGTGTGTGTGTGTGTGTGAGAAAGCATTACAAACGACCGAGCAGCAGGCTGTGTGGAGGGACCAGGCCCATGGGGGTGAGGGCAGTTAGGGGCAACTAGTCAGGCAGGCAGGCAGGCATGTGAGTAGTTAGGAGTCAGCGGTTCAGGATTGAGAGAGGGATGTCTGACGGCTGGTTTAGGCCATGTATGTGTATGTGCTGTTGGTAGTGAATGTGGACATTGAGTGCCTGGTTTGCAGGGTATAAAGGTTGTATTAGATAATGACAAGTGTATTGAGGAAAATGAGCAACACCAATCTGTTGCTGAAATCCTCTGGCCTCTTTCAGTGAGAGTCTACTTTGGTAGCAGAAAGGCCCATTCAATCTCATGTTCTGATCCTTTCCTTTAGCTTCGAGGCTGGAACACACAATTATATCATTTGCCTCAGAAATAAGATGTATTTTTTAATTTCATGTTTTTACAATTTACATTTAATATTATTTTTTATTACTATGCATACCAATGGGTCAATTTTCTGTTGCTTAAAGAAACATTTTTGAAATTTCAACTGAAAACTTATTACTTCTGCCCTTGTGAAGATTTTATATACTCAGGAAGTGAAGAAATGTTTCCTGCTTAAAATTTTGACCCATGACTTAAAAGTTAAATGTGCTCATCTTGAAGCATATGAAAGAAAAGAATATATACATATAAGCAAAGAAATGGAAATCGCTCAAAATTTTACTATCAAAGAATACCAAGAGATAAGTAATCACTATCGAGAATATTTTGTATAAAATATTCACATCATTTTAAGTATACTTTTAATATTTTCAGTGAAAATTAGAGTCCACTTTAAATGCTCCTAAATGCCATAGTAGTTCAAAAAGACTGGTAGTCTCTCTGGAAGCTTATATGAAATATGTCAGTTAAATTTTTAAACTAAAATCTTATATAATAAAAGGATAATATGCAAATTGACGGAATAGCAGAACAACCGGTCACTATGATGCACATTGACCACCAGGGGGCAGACACTGAATGCAGGAGCTGCTCCCTAGTGGTCAGTGCACTCCCACATGGGAAGCTCTGCTCAGCCAGAAGCTGGGCTCACAGCTGGTGAGTGCAGCGGCAGTGGAGAAAGCCTCTCTCGCCTCTGTGGCAGTGCTAAGGATGTCCAACTGACATCCCCCAAGAGCTCCCAGACTGCAGGAGGGTGCAGGCCAGGCTGAGGGACCCCTCCCCCAAGTGCAGAATTTCATGCACCAGGCCTCTAATGTTGTTCTAAGAGTTTAGAACATAAAAAATTCCTTTGACTCTTTACTTTTCTTTTTTTTATTCTCTCCTTACTGGTCAACACATTTTCCTTTTTTTTCTTATTCTTTTCTTTTGCTTCTTTCATGAATAAAGTTATTTCCTTTTTCTATTCTCTCCTGTCATTATAAGAAACTTTATATCTCTATTTTCATATATTTTCTTTCTTCCTTAGCTGACACAGTTTAAGTCTTTTATCACATTTTTGAGTCTCTATGGAGCCACAAGAAACTAAGCCAGCTACAAATCTTCCATATACAGAGTAAAAATAATGTATGACACTTTTTGTCTTCTAAATAAATCAATGTCAGGATTAGAACTTCTGCAGAGCATTTCTAGAATAATGGTAACAAAACTCCACACATTGCAACAGTTTCATAATCAATAGTAAAGAAATTCTAGAAAGAGAGTAGCACAAGCAAAGAATTCTACTTTTTTCTTTGTTCTCAGCACTCAACCTACATACTGAAAATACACAACCACATTATAAAGCCTATTATATAAACAAGTAATGTTCTATTAATTTATTTTCAAATTTTAGAAAAAAACTTATATCACCTCACATTTGCCTCAAACATTTGTACAATATTGACAATTTAACATATTTATTAAATAAAGCAAACAACCTGGCACCCTATGTCTGTCTCCTCTCCCTGTCTCACAGGCACTGCCCCCACCATCAGCCTCTCACACAATCCCACTCATCTATGCAAGCACATTCATCTCCCCTGAGCACACCCTAATGGGAGGAGGGGTGGGGTTTAGGGAAATGGAAGGGGTGTTGGAGGAGTGGGATGGGGGTATGGAGGATCAGATAGGGGGAGGGGAGAATAATAAAGCTCTGAGACAGGGGACCACCATGTCTGCACTTGGGAGAAGGGGGCAACATAGTATAGCAAATGTTATTTATATATTTCTGCTTTTCTTGTCTGAAGTTTATTTTTAAATGGAAAGGCAATGAAAATGTCACATATATCCCCATTCTTTAAAAGAAAAAAAAAGTCCCCAATGTGCGAGTTGGTGTTAATACACAAGAAAGTGCTATTGTATGTGTTATATATATATGTGTGTGTGTATTGTATTGTATGTGTTATATATACAAGGAGAGGGAAAAGGGGACTCTATTTTTTATGAATCTTAAGATGATTAGTATATTCATTTGCTAGTGCTACCATAACAAAATATCACACAGTGGGAGGCTTAAACAACAGAAATTTATTTTCTCACACTTCTGGAAATTGAAAGTTCAAGATAATATCCCTGGTGTCTCTTCCTCTTCATACAAAAGATGTCACTCTTATTGGATTAGGGTCAATCTTTAAGATCTTATTTAATCTTAAATAAAGGTCCAGTCTCCAAGGAGTCACGTTGGAAATAAGAGCTCTGTTGGGAAAGACAGACCATGAGCAACTACACAGCCCAATAAGAAAGTGCCTTCGACCTCCAAGAGTTCTTCACTAAGAGCTAAAGAGCCTGCACAGCCTGTTTCGGGCTGATCACCTTGTGTAGAATATCTTTCCATATTTCAGATTCAATATGTACTGCTTCATCTGGCTCAGCCACAGCACTTAGTATTTATGACTGCAAGGGGATGGGGAATGGGTGTCTTTCAACTGAATCATAAGAAGAATGCTCAGAGGGCAATTCCCGGTCTCAGCTGCCCAAAAGAACTGCTAACTGTGGGGACCAATACATACTCTTGGTATTGATTTTGCTCTGCCTCTTCTCAGTGTGAGTGTAATGTTGTTCCATCCATTGTTTGACTGTGTCTTACTTTCCTTGACAACTCTGATACCAAGATGCAGTGGACAGAAGTGTTTGAACTTCGAGGAGCTGGTGGCTGCCATTGTAATGATCTTTGTTATCCTCCATGTAGTTGGAGTCCTCCTCTGACATTTATAACTAATACATGTCGCTTCTGCCCAACAGGCTTCAACATGTGATTTGTAGGGAGATCCAATTCAGCCCATGACATGTTTAAAGTGAGTTAGAGGAAAGCAATACTTACTAGGTGTCGGACACTATCTTGTGTTAAACAAATGTTAACATAGTGAATCCTTAGAACAGCTTTAGAGGGTGGATACTGTTATCATCTCTATGGAAACCAAAATAAAAAAAGTTCTAGTAATTTGTCTAAGGTCATACATAGCAATACTGCAGAATTAGATTATCTAGCTTCAGGGTTCTTGCTCTCACCTTATGTAATTCTGTTTATCTAATTCAAGGACATGAGGACTAATTTTCTTGAATATTATCAGAAAGATAAAAGTTATACAATTTTGAGTGCATATGATGACACTGTTAGTAAAGATTCCCAAATTAGTTCATTTTTTCTGCAGATATTATTGAGTGACAAGGAGTATGATAATAGTATGCAAAAAACAAACAAACAAACAAACAAAAAACAAGTCTGCTCATGAGCTTAACCTCTAAGTGGGAAAAAATGATCACAAATAATGGCAAAATTACAATTGTAAAAACTAAAAATAAATAATCATGAAATTACCACTAATTGTCAAAATAATCCTTGAAAAGGGTAATTAAAACCTATTTAAGTAAAAGCGTTTCTTCAAAACATTTCATTGGAATAAAAAATTACATTTGACAAAGACTGAAAAGGAAAGTATATGCTAAAGACAAAAGAAATACTTTCTAATGTTTAGTGATTAAAGTTAGGTTATCAAGAATAGGGGAATATATATGAAAACATTAGAATAACAATTAACTGAATAAACAGAATAATGTGCATGAAAATTAAGAGGACTTAAAATTTAAAGTAAAATCATTTAAAAGTCCTCAAAGCTAGCAGAATATGAGTAACTGCTCAGGCACTTGTTATGCTGAAATAGCTCCAATTTAGAAAAAAGATAAAAAGTTCTTGTCCATTCAAAGGAAGTAAATGATATAAATGGGAAAATAATAAGTCAAGATCTTAAATTTTAAAATGGAAGTCATGTACAAGTTTAGACTAATAAAATGGAAAATTGTACAGGTGCTCAAAAGTTTAGAAATGACTTTTAACAGGTCCTTATCTCCTCAGAACATGGCCTCATCAAAACCTTTACCTTCTTTATTTCTCAGATTCTTCATGTATAAATTATGACCTATTGCCTTTCACTGTATTTCACTTCCCTTGGAAACTTAAAAGAAGGATTATACATATAGAATGGTCCTTTTAATTTTGTGGAAAATTGTTAAACTTAAGTTCTATGAATGAGGCATCTTCTTGCTTGCAAGTATATCCACAGTACCAATCATTAATTTGCAAATAATTTTTGGATGATCTAGAGCTTCCAGATTACAGTGTTGTACAATAAATGATTCATTTCATTTAGTCACAGTAATTTATGAACTAAAGTAAAATTCATCATATGATTTTATGGGGTCATACATTTACATGGTATATTGCTAAAGAGCTATGATAAACATGTAGCAAAATGGGAATGATTAAAATATAATGCAGAGCTATTTTCTTTCATAAATCAATTTCTTATTAGGTAATTAACAACTTATTGAAATTCTCCCTAAAACAAATTAATCTGTGATGTCATATCACTTGTAGAATTTCATATTTTTGAGCTGCTTTGAAACTGAAAAACAGTTCAACAAATGACCAAACTATCAGCATCACAGATTCCTGAAGCCCAGAGCCACTGTTGCATTATCATTGTGAGAAGGGCAACCGTCTCCTTAGATTTGAGCTCAGTATCTTCCTGTACCTAGATCGGCTTTGCAGTAGGATGTCTCTCAGGACTGGCTTATTTAAATTGACAGATTAATCTCCCCACGGATTACAAGAGTCTCGTGATCTGTAAATACATGTGATTTTTCCCATCTTATGTTCATTCACATCAATAAAGAATAATTCCAAATGCTGTTTGTTCCTGAGAGAAGAGAATACAACAAAAGAGCTATGTATTCCTATAAAGAGAATCAGTTTACCATGATACATGCAGTGAAAGTGTGAATCCAGCAAGGGAGAGTTTTCTGGATGGGAAGGTCTCACTAACTTGTGCAACTGCATTTTAATAACTAATTTACACGTAACCAGGTGTGAACCCCTTAGAAATCTGCACTATTTTTATGCGGTAATATTTAAAACATTTTTTTTCCTGCATAGCTCTATTCCTTTATGTCTTGGGGTGAAATTTTATAAAACACAAAAAAATACTGAAAGCAAGCCAGAGACAGAGATGGAGTTGATTAAAATAGATGGGAAATAAAATAAAGTTTGGTCTCTCAGTAAAATGTATAGCACAGAAAAAAAAGGAAAGCAAAAAACTCTATTTCAGACTGCATGGGTGTACCGCCTGCATGGGAATAAGAGGAGACCAGAAAAACAGAGGTGGGGTCAAGATGGTGAAGTAGGAAATTCTGAGATCACCTTCTTTCATGGCTACAAAACTACAACTGAATATAGAGTAATCGTTGCTGAGAATGACAAAGACCAGCTGGGCAGAACTTCTACAACTAAAGATATGAAGAAGACACATTGAGATGAATTAGAGGAGCAGAGAAGTGGTCTGGACCCATACCCCTGTGGTGGCAATTCACGAGTGGGAGGGAAATTACAACCATAGGGGTCCTCCTGAAGAGTGACGAGAGGGAGCTGCATACTGAACGCCCCGCCAAAAAGTCTACACTGGATAGAGGATCCCCCATTAGTAACTGGCTTTGAAAGCCAGGAAGATATGAGCCTGAGAAAGGAAAATGCTATATGAAAGCCACCCTCCACTTTTAAAGGTTCTACACCGAACTCTCTGAGATTCAGCAAAGGGGCAGCAGTTTGGAAAGCGCCTGTATCATGTGGGAAGGAATTGTATTGACTAGCGTTAGAGTGAGTGCGGGAGGGGCGGAGATGAGTGGAAACTCTCCAGGGACAAAAGCATTAAAGGATCCATTAGTTTTCTTTGTCAGTGTTGTGCTCTCCATCCAAATGACAGATTTGGTGTAGGTGGGCATCAATTCTGACACCCTTCATGAACCTGGCTAATGCTGTTCACCTTGCGCCAGTATTTCCTTGAGGTCCTGTCCCTCTGAACCTGCTTGCCAAGGCCAGATCACCTTCCAATGGAGCCCCCCTCACCACCAGCACAGACACACGTGGTGGCCAGCATTGGCTGGTACCAAAGAAATTCCTACTCCAAAGATCAGCCCTTACACTCCAGACTGGCCTATACTTTTCAACTATTCAAAAAACGGAAGAGAAAGAAATGTTTACAAACGCATTCTATCAGGTCATCACTGCCCTGATAAAAATCCAAAGACAGGATTAAGAAAATATTCCTGATTAACATGAATGGAAAATTATCAACAAAATATTAGCAAACTCTGTTCAGCAACACATGAAAAGGATCATACAGCATGATCAAGGCACATCTATACCAGGGATACATGAGTTGCTTAACAGCTACAAATCAGTCAATGTAATACACCACGTTGACTCAACAAAATATAAAAATTACATTATCACCTCAGTTATAGAAAAAGCATTTGACAAAATGCAATACCATTTATGGTTTAAAAAATATCAAAAAAAATAAATAGAGGAAACATATCTCAAAATAATAAAGGCCATTTTTGACAAACCCACAGCTAACATTGTAACCAAAATCCAGATTCTCCTGTCCAAAGAAGGTCAAACTCATGAGACAGGTGCTGGTAAAAGTTTATCTGGGTGCTGACATCTCAAGAAGACGGAGGACTTTTCCCAGTCCTCAAAACCATCTTAAGGTCTTAGTGCAAGTAGAGGTTTTTATGAGGAGGGAGAGGGGAAGCAGAACAAAAAGATGGGGTGAGGGACTGCGGTCATGTCGGCAGTGTCCTTGCTGATCCCAGTATGGATTTTCATAGTCAGCATCTTTAAGTTGGCCATCGTTTTGTTTGTTTGTTTGTTTGTTTGTTTTATTAGTGAATTCCTATGTCTGGGAAGTCAGCATTAGCAAGAGCCTTGAAGGACAGGCTGCTACTTAGTTTCCACCAGAATAGAAATTTCTGGATTAGGAAGTATACTAAAAAACTTTTAACATGTTTTGAGAGAAAAATCAGGTTAGAGTATAAGCATAGTGTATTCATTCCCCATAACAACAGTGAAAAGCTTTTTCCCTAGGAACAAGAAAAAGATAACCACTCTCATCACTTTTATTTAATACTAGGGGCCCAGTGTATGAATTTGTGTACCTTGAAAGGAACTGTAGTACATGAGGCTGCAGTGAGCACAGGGCCGGGTCTCGGCCCATCCTCTGTGCCCCAGCCTGGCCCCTCCTGCCTCAGCCCCTGGTCCCTTCTATGCTCACAGCCCTGCTTCCGCTGCTGCCACTCCCATGTGCTTATGACAACAGCCCCATTTGTACCCATTGAGAGTGCAGTGATTGGTGCCAGTGCCAGCAGCAGGTGTGAGCAGGCCAGCATTGTCAGTGGGTGCAAGGGGCAGCTGCTTCCCCAATTGCCCCTCAGGAGCAAGGGGAAGTAAAGAAGCCCTCAGGGGCAATTGGGGCCAGCAGCCACTGCTTGCATCCACTGGCAGCTCAAAGTGATCAGGACCAGCACTGGGTGCTGGCAGCAGCTCTGAGCGGCAGCTCTAGCACCAACAGCAGGTGTGAGCAGGACTGGCACCAGTAGTGGGTGCGAGCAGCAGCTCTGGTGCCAGAAACAGTGCCAGCAGGGCTGTCGTTGGCAGTGGGTATGAGGGGTGGTTCTGGTGCCAGCAACAGTTCTGAGTGGCGGCTCCAGAACTGGCAGCAGGTGCGAGCACTGGGCAGGACTGCAGCATGTGGGAGCAAAGAATTCTCAGCACCCCGTTGCATAAATGGTATTGCATTTTGTCAAATGTTTTTTCTATATCTGAGGTGATAATATAATTTTTATATTTTATTGGGTTAACGTGGTGTATTACATTGATTGATTTGTGGCTATTAAGCAACTCATGTATCCCTGGCATAAATTTGCCTTGATCATTCTGTATGATCCTTTCCATGTATCGCTGAATAGAGTTTGCTGAATAGAGTCTGGTGCCCCCGGTCACCTGTTCCACCATCCCACCATGGCCAATGCCCATCATGTTGCACACATGTCCCCTGGTGGTTAGCGCTCATCATAGCAATCAGTTGCTCGGTTGTTTGGTTGTTCCAGTTGTTCTTCTGTTTGGTCTATTTGTATATTACCTTTTATTATATAGGATATCATTGAAAGTCCTAAACAAAGCAATCAAACAAGAAAAAGAAACAAAGAAAGAAATAAAATTGTCACTATTTGCAGATGATATGATACAATATATAGAAAACCCCAAAGACTACACACAAACACACACACAAATTAAAACAAATAAATTAATTTAGTAACATTCTAGGATAAAAAATAATATACAAAAATTAGTGTAATTTTATACACTAATAACAGACTATCAGAAACAAAAATTAAAACAATTTCAATATAATTGCATAAAAAATCATACCTAGGAAAAATTTAACCATGGAAGCAAAAGTCATGTACTCTGAAAGCTATAAACCTATCTAATAAAAGAGTAATATGCAAATTGACCATCACAAAATGGCTGCCCCCACGTGGTCAAAGATGGCCACCACAAGATGACCAGCAAGGGAGGACAGTTGGGAGGGACCCAGGCCTGCAGAGGAGGACAGTTGGGGGAGACCCAGGCCTGCAGGGGAGGGCAGTTGGGAGGGATCAGACTGACAGAGGAGGGCAGTTGCGGGGGACCAGGATGGCACAGGAGGACAGTTGGGAGGGACTAGGCTGGCAGAGGGGGACAGTTGTGTGGAACCCAGGCCTGCAGGGGACGACAGTTGGGGGGATCATCCTGGAAGGGGTAGGGCAGTTAGGGGCAATCAGGCCGGCACAGGAGCTGTTAGGCATTGATCAGGCTAGCAGGGTAGTGGTTAGGGGCAATCGTCAGGCAAGAGTTCGGGAGCCAGCAGTCCTGGATTGTGAAAGAGATGTCTGACTGCCCATCCCTCAAGGGGTCCCAAATTGGAAAGGGTGCAGGTTGTCCTGAAGGCTACCACCTCCACCGCCACTCCCACTCTGTGCATGAATTTCATGCACCAGACCTCTAGTCCTATATAATAAAAGGCTAATATGCAAATTGTCCCCCTGGGCAGGAGTTTGATCAACTGGGAATTAGACATCTGCTGACCACCAGGCGGCAGCACAGAGTATAGCGGGTGTTGGTGATGCGGCGCTGGAAGCAGGTGGCAATGGAGGCACTGCAGGCCCCAGTGGGCCCCGATGAGATTGGGAACATGGCACAATGGTGGAGCAAGTGAGTGGGAGGTGCCAGGACAAGGTAGGTGCAAGTGGGGGTCCCAGTCTCCCTGCTGGACACCCCAAGGACAGCGACTGTAAGCAGGGTGTGAGGCCAGCGAGTGGGTGGTGCCAGGCCAAGGTGGGTGCAAGCAGGGGCCCCAGTCACCCCATGAGTTGCCCCACACATTAGCCCTGATTGCCAGCTAGGCCTAGGGGCCCTACCCATGCATGAATTTTGTGCACCAGGCCTCTAGTCATTAATGAAACACACTAAAGATGACACAAATAAATAAAATAAACCATACTCACAGATGAGGAGAATAACATTAAAATGTCCATACTATCCAAAGAAATCTACAGATTAAATGTAATTCCTATCAAAATACCAATGGCATTTTTCACAGAGCTAGAACAAATAATTCTAAAATTCATATAGATCTACAAAAGACACTGAATAGCCAAAGCAATCATGAGAAAAATAAAAAGGCTAGAGATAATGAAATAAAACTGTTGAGGCCCCGTTTCTCATCTCACAAAATCAAAGAACGAATTTGTGGACAAAAACAATCAGAGGAAGCAAAGTCTATTGAGAGAAGCCAGTTCTGAGAAAGGTGCAGCTAAGGTTCCAGGAGCAGGCCTGTGTCCAGAGCTTCTTTTCCACCTTACAGCCTATTAGTGTTAAAGTTGATTAAATGTTAAAGTCTATTTAGTCCATGTGTAGAATTCCACATGGACATAAGCTGGAGAGAGGAGCAAGTGCTTTTTTTGTATATATACTTGTTAGCTTCTGATTGGTTCTTTCAAACAATTCTGCCTTAATAAAATCCTTGGGATTAGTTTATATGCCTTACTGCCTTGTGATTGGTTATCTGCACGCTGCCTATCTTAGCAACATTCATACATTTTAAAGTTCACATCTCCTGTGGACGTTCTTGTTTCCATATCCAGCTGGGTTCCCCAGTTTTACTTCCTCCCTGTCCTCACCCCCCTGCCATGAACCTGATTTGTGACTAACTAGCTGCCCTCTGTCTCCTCAATATCATGCTCCCAGCTTTCACATCTATAATAATAAAAGTGTAACATGCTAATTAGGCCAGTCAGCCAAATAACCTTCTGGACATCATTCTGGACATCCTTCTGGATGAAACCACCGCAGCGGGGACTAAGACAGAGGTCATTAGGGGTGATCAGGCAGGCAGGAGAGTGGTTAGGGGCAATCAGGCAGGCAGGCAGAGTGGTTAGGGGTAATCAGGCAGGCAGGCAGGGGAGGGGTTAGGAGCCAGCAGTCTCGGATTGAGAGAGGGATGTCTGCCATTTTAGGCCTGATCCTGCAGGGATATCTAGGGGACTAGGTCTAAACCATCAGTTGGACATCCCCCAAGGGTCCCCAGATTGTGAGAGGGTGCATGCCAGGCTGAGCCCCCCCCCTCCAGAGCACAAATTTTGTGCACTAGGCCTCTAGTTATTCTGTAAAGCTGTAGTAATTAAAACAGTCTGATGATAGTACAGAAACAGACATGTAGATTGATAGAACAGAATAGAGAGCCCAGACATTAACCAGGCTTATGTGGTCCATGATTCTATGACAAAAGAGACAGAAATAAACAATCGGAAAAAGAAACTCTCTTCAACAAATGGTGTTGGGAAAACTGGACAAATACCTGTAAAAAAAGGCAGGCCACTTTTTTTACATTATATAGAAAAATAAAATCAAAGTAAATTAAATAATTAAATGCAATACCTGAAACAATTACATTTCTAGAGGAAAGGATAGGCAGTAAATCCTTTAACACTGAGTTAGCAAAATTTTATTTATTTTTTAAAATATATTTTATTGATTTTTTACAGAGAGGAAGGGAGAGGGCTAGAGTTAAAAACATCAATGAGAGAGAAACATCGATCAGCTGCCTCATGCACACCTCCCACTGGTGATGTGCCTGCAACCCAGGTACATGCCCTTGACTGGAATCAAACCTGGGACCTTTCAGTCCCCAGACCAATGCTTTATCCACTGAGCCAAACTGGTTAGGGCACGAGTTAGCAAAATTTTAGACTATATCTCCTCAGACAAGGGTAAAAAAAACAAAAATAAACAAATGGGACTATTGTACACTCTGCCATTCCCTCATCTCTCATCAACAAAACAAAAAGACAATCTACTGTGTAGGAGAAACATTTGCAAACAAAATATCTGATAAGAAATTAATATCTAAAACATTTAAAGAACTTATAGAATTCAACAACAGTGGCTGCACCAGTCTGTGTTCCCACCAGCAGTGCACCAGTGTTCTTTTTTCTCCGCATCCTCACCATCACTTGTTGTTTGTTGATTTGGTGATGATAGACATTCTGACAGGTGTGAGATGATACCTCACTGTCATTTTGATTTGCATCTCTTGGATGATTCATGACTGAGCATTTTTTCATATGCCTCTTGGACTTCTATATGTCTGCTTTACAGATATGTCTATTTAGGTCCTTTGCCCATTTTTTGCTTGGATTGTTTAATTTCCTTTTGTTTATATGAGTTCCCTGTACATTTTGGAGATTAAACTTTTATCGGAGATAACATTGGCAAATATGTTCTCCCATGCAGTGGGCTTTCTTGTTTTGTTGATGGTTTATTTTGCTGTGCAGAAGCTTTTAATTTGGTGTAGTCCCACTTGTTTATTTTCTCCTTTTCATTGTTTTAGGAGATGTTTTGGTAAAGATATTGCTACGACATATGTCTGATATTTTTGCTGCCTATGGATTCCTCTAATATTTTTATGGTTTCCTGTTTATGTTTAAGTTCTTTAACCATTTTGAGTTTACTTTTGTGTATTGTGTAAGTTGGTGGTCTAATTTAATTTTTTGCATGTATCTGTCCAATTTCCCCCAAACCATTATTTGAAGAGACTTGACTCCTGTGTATGTTTTTGCTTCCTTTGTCCAATATATTAATTGAGCATAATGACTTAGGTTGATTTCTGGGTTCTCTGTTCTGTTACTTTGGTCACTTTGGTCTATTTCCTTGTTCTTGTGCCAGTATCAGGCAGTTTTGAGAACAGTGGCTTTGTAATATAGCTTGATATCTGGTATTATGATCCCTCCAACTTTGTTCTTCTTTCTCAGGATTGCTCCAGCTATTTGGAGTCTTTTTTTTTTTTATTCCAGATGAATTTAGGTCTGTGAAGTATTCCCTTGGTATCTTAATGGGGTGTGCAATGAATCTATAGATTGCTTTGTGTAATATTGACATTTTGATGATGTTGATTGTACCAATCCATGAACATGGTATGTTCTTCCACTTGTTTATGTCTTCCTTTATCTCTTTTTTCAATGTCCTATAGTTTTCTGAGTACAGGTTTTTTACATCCTTAGTTAAGTTTGTTCCTAGGTATCTTAATTTTTTTGGTGCAATGGTAAATGGGATTGTTTTTTTTAGTTTCTCTTTCTGTGAGTTCACTACTGGTGTATAAAAAAACTATAAATTTCTGGGTATTAATTTTGTATCCTATTACTTTGCAGAATTCATTAAGTTTAGTAGTTTTTTAATGAAGCCTTTAAGGTTTTCTATGTACAATATCATGTCATCTGTCAATAATGACTGTTTTACATCTTCTTTTCTAATTTGGATGCTTTTTATTTCTTCTTCTTGTCTGATTGCTATGGATAGCACTTCCAGTATTATGTCAAACGTAGTTGTGAAAGTAAACATCCCTGTCTTGTTCCTGTTCTTAGGGGAAATGGTTTTAGCTTTTCCTCACTGAGTATGATGTTGTCTGTAGGTTTGTCATATAAAAGGGTTTTATTATGTTGAGGTATGCTCCCTCTATTCCAACTTTGTTGAAAGTTTTTATCAAAAATGGGTGTTGGATTTTGTTGAATGTTTTCTCTGCATTTATTGATATGATCATGTAATTTTTGTCTTTTGATTTGCTTATGTCATGTATCATGTTTATTGATTTGCAAATATTTTACTAGCCTTGCATCCCTGGAATAAATCCCACTTGATCATGGTGTATGATTACTTTAATATATTGCTGGATGTGATTTGCTAATATCTTTGTGAGGTTTTAGCATCTATATTCATAGGGATATAGGTCTGTAATTCTCTTTCTTTGTAGTGTCTTCATGTGGTTTTAGAATTAGGATAATGCTGGTCTCCTAAAGAGTTTGGAAGTATTCCTTCCTCTTGAATTTTCTGAAATAGAGGAGTACAGGTGTTAGTTCTTCTTTAAATGTTTGTTAAAACTCCCCTGGGAAGCCTTCTAGACCTGGGCTTTTGTTTGGTGGGAGTTTTAGATTACTGCTTCTATTTTATCAGTTGTTATTGGCCTATTAAGCTTTTTTATTCTTCCTGGTTCAGTTTAGGGAGATTATACTTATCTAGGAATTTGTCTATTTCATCTACATTGTCCAACTTGTTGGCATATAGTTTTTCATAGTATTTTCTTACAATCCTTGGTGTTTCTGTGGTATCGATGGTTACTTTTCCACTTTCATTTCTGATTTTCTTTATTTGTGTCCTCTCTCTTTGCTTCTTGATGAGTCTGGCTAACAGCTTATCAAATTTGTTTATCCTTTCAGTGAACCATCTGTTGGTTTCATTGATATTTTGTTTGTTTCTATGATATTTATTTCTGCTCTAATCTTTATTATTTCCTTTCTTCTATTTTGGGCTTTTATTGTTGTTTCCTTTCTAGTTCTTTAAGTTGTAGGGTTAAATAGTTTATTGCTGATTTTTCTTGTTTTGGGAGGTATGCCTATAGTGCTATGAACTTCCTTCTCAGGACTGCTTTTGCTGTGTCCCAGAAATTATAAGTTGTTGTGTTTTCATTTTCATTTGTTTCCAGTAAGTTTTTTATTTCTTTTTCTTGTTGGTAGCCCATTCATCGTTTAATAGCATGCTATTTAGCCTCAATATGTTTGACTGTTTTGGGGTGTTTTTACTCTAGTTGATTTCTAATTTCATTCCACTGTGATCTGAGAAGATGCTTGATGTGATTTCAATCTTCTTGAACTTGTAGAAACTTGTTTTGTGTCCTAACATGTGGTCTGTCTTTGTGAGTGATCGATGTGCACTTGAGAAGAATGTATGTTCTGTTGTGTTGGGGTGAAATAGTCTTTAAATGTCAATTAAGTCCATCTTATCCAGTGTGTCCTTTAGAATCTCTGTTTCTTTGTTAAGTTTTTGTCTGGAAGATCTACCTAGTGAAGTCAGTGGGGTGTTAAAGTCCCCAACTATGACTGTGTTGTTGTCAATCTCTCCGCTAAAGTGTTTTGTTTTTTTTTTGTATATATATATACTAGGGGCCCGGTGCACAAAAATTTGTGCACTCGGCGGGGCAGGGGGGCCACAGAGACTTTTTAAAAATTCAGATATACTCACTCATATTAATTAACAAAATAAGCTGGTGAACAGAGTGGGCCCAGGGACATGGAACAGAGTGTGGAATCTCAGAGGGAAGGTGGGGGAGGGTGGGTGGGTGGGAGGTAACCAACC
>PVJC01010385.1:0-43802 GCA_004026665.1 Murina feae
TTGCTCTAGTTCCATGGCTGCCGGCCTCCATCTTGGCTGGGTTAATTTGCATACAGCCACTGTGGTTGGCTGGGAGGCGTGGCTTTGCTAGTGGGCGTGGCTTAGGTGTCTCGGGTAATGGTCAATTCGCATATTACTCTTTTATTATATTAGTTTGATACTATTTATGGTTTCTGGCATCCATGGGGAGGGGATCCCCATGGATAAGGAGGGTTTAAAAACCTGACTCACAAAGCTCCTGAAGGTATTAGGGCTTTTACCCTCGCTTTACATGTACAAGGCTTGATTTAAATTTTAGGAAGTCCAAAGTTTCAGTTCAGTTTGGGAATGCATCATCTTAGCAGACTCAGAATTAAATCTTTGCTTCTATCTTGGAACCTTCTCCCAATAGAGTTGTCCAAAATACATTCAGAGATGTGGTTGAAATTGCAGCATAGGAAGTATGTAATTATTCATCCAATTAGGAATGTAATCTGCATGCACTGTTTATTACTCACTATTATTTCAACCATGTAAAATTGCCATTCTTTGTGGGTTAAAAATTGTTAAATACTGACAATTTCATATGGTTCCTAAATATTTTTGTATGGCTGAATTAGGTAGGATTATCTTTCATTTTTACCCCAATATTATCATTCATTTCCTTGTTTGCCATTAGAAAAAGGGAGATAAATGGATGCAGTTTTAAGTAAATGGTGGGTTTGTGAATGAAAAATAGTACAGTGCAAGTCTTGTTCCTTTTCCACACAATTGCCTTTAGTTAAATTTCAGTTCTGAGTAGCATATTTTTTCATGTAGAAAAGACTGTGTATAAGCATAATTGTTGGTGTTTCATAAGAATACCCTAACTTTTCTGAAAATAAAATATGTGAGAGGTGTCAAAATTTTGAAGCTTAAGAAATCATAATTACTGAATTCTTAATGAGAAAAGACTGTTGCTTAGTAAATGCTATATTTCAGGTACTATGATATCTCTTTAGTTCTATTAAGTGTCATTCCCACATGAAACTCTGCAATTAGAACTGAAGTGTTCTTGTGAAAGTTTAGAAAGTTTCCAAAATAATAAGTGTACTCATTCATCTGTCCTCGTTATTTGTAATCAAGAGTGTCCTTTTTATGAATATAAATAAGTCATAGGTTGGAACTTTTGGTCGAATTTTAAGGGCATTTTGGAAACCTATACATTAGATTTAATGTGGGAAATTTATTCAGGCCATTTATTTTTTAAAACTTTATAAGTAAGAGAAAAGAAAGAAGAGGAAGTTAAATGAATCACTGAAACTAATGCTTATTAATGGTATTTGTAAAAGATTAGCAGAGGAAATGAACAGTAAATATGATATTTGAAATGGCAGCAGCTGGCATTCCACAGCCATGAGAGGTAATTGAGAATGGACTATGACCTAATTTTTTAGACTTATTTTATATTTTTAATATTTTATTTTTGAAGCATCAGATTGTTAACATAATGTCTTCTTTGAAAATCAGCTATATATTATGAGTTTTTGAATAAGATTATGCCCACAATTTTAACTATCTTTTACTCTTACTTAAGGTAAACCAACCAGTCTAATTTGCCTGGAGTTAGGAAGTCTCCTAACTCCATAGGAACATAGGACTTTCAATATTAAAATCAAGAAAAACTTAGCTGCACCTGGGCAGATGGTCACTTTGCTTTCATTTTCAAACTTAATAGAATGGAGATAATCCTACCACGATTAGAAAGGTATTTAATAGTCCTATAAATACTTTACCCTTAAAATTTAGAAAATTCTAACTTGAAAAGATTATTTTAGGAAAACCTTTCTTTTAAATAAGGTTAGTTTGATATTTTTGTTTTAATTGCTTTGGAAATTTAAAGGTAAATTGGTTTTGTGGTCATTTTTCAAAACAAAACTTTAACATTAGATAACATCAACCAGCAAGTTGACCTGCTATTAATAATGAAAATGCTAGGAATAATTAATTAAAATATTGCAATATGAGAATTCTGATAAGACATACACGGATAGTCGATGCTTTAAAAAGTACTAAACAAATAGGGAAAAGGTCCCTTACACTTAGTTTTCCTGAATTTTGTGTGATGTTTGCCGTATCACAAGTAAATAGCTCAGTATTTGTTGCCTAACCTTTCTTTTTTTTAATCTAGCAACTAGAGGGTCAGTGCATGAAAGTCGTGCACTGGGGAAAGGGGGAGGCCCTACGCTTGGCCTGAGCCCTTTTGCAGTCCAGGAGCCTTCAAGGGATGTCCTCAAGCCGTCAGTCAGACATCCTTAATGCTGCCATGGAGGCGAGAGAGGCTCCTGCCACCCTCTGTGCTCTCCAGCCGTGAGCCAGGCTCCGGGCTTCTGGCTGAGTGGTGCTCCCCCTGTGGGAGCACACTGACCACCAGGGGGCAGCTCCTGTGTTGAGCACCTGCCCCCTGATAGTCAGTGCACATCATATTGACTGGTAGTTCTGCAGTTTGGTCAATTTGCATATTAGACTTTTATTACATAGGATTATATATGGTCCTACCCTTGAATTTTTATGTGATGGAGTTTAAAAAATTTATCAGCACACTTTGGATTTACAATTTACCTTTTCTTTATTTCTTCTTTGTTGTTCTTAATCCTCAGCCAAGGATATTTTTTCCATTGATTTTTAGAGAGAGAGTGGAAGGGAGGGAGAAGACAGAGAGAAACATCGCTATGAGAGAGACACATCTGTTGCTTGCCTCCTGCAAGTCCTGACAGGGCCTGGGCTAGAGCCTGCAACCGAGGTACCCACCCTGAACTAGAATCGAACCTGGAACCCTTCAATCTGGGGGCCTGTGCTCTATCCATTGAACCAAACTGGCTAGGGCTTTTCTCCTTGGGGTGGGGGGAAAATAAGGTCACACAAAATAATGTGATCAGTAATCTAATTACAGACTACTCACAGCATGTGCTCTGTGCTAATCTCTATTCCAAACTCACTTTAGGTATCAGCCTACTTTTCTCAACAAGGGGGCACTTAAGTTTAATTGCTTCATTAGAAACATGCATTTAGCCCTTTCTGATTTGTAAGTACAACTCCTTGGCATAGCTGCAGAAGTTTGAACACCTGCAGTCCAAGCAGCTTGAAAAGAAACCATAACTTACTATAAAGGAAACTGAAAGAGGCTCAAGTTCAAAATGGTGTTATCAATGATACAGTGTTGTCACTAACTTGAGCTGACCTAAGAGAGTTGGCTTCTGCACTGCTCCTTATCAGCATCCAAAAGGGCATACAAAATTCTTTGTAAACTAATTTAAAAAGTGTCTTGTTTATTCAGAGGCAACTGTGAATGGTATTTGTTCAGAGTGTAGATCACATCAATTGCATACCAGCCAACAACTTATTTCTCTTCTAAGAGAGAAGCCAAGTATCAAAGACACAAAGTACTAAAGATAAGCTTCTCAATTCTCAACTGTTCTGAGCCTCAATAAAGCTACTGATGTACAAATTGGGGTGGTACCCAACTGTTTCCACCTGCAGGCTTGTGTTAGATCCTTGGCTCTGGTTGGGAGAGGTACTAATACTAGTCTGACCTTTAGTGCCCCTAGAAAATAGAATCCGGGCTTTTTTATGGCCCTAATCAATCAGTGCCTTTGAAAAGGATCGCACCACTTCTCTTCAAGTAGTCTTCGAGCAAAAAAAACAACCATCCCTATGACTGACTATTTCTATTTACATGCCTGGTGAAAGCAAAGAGGTGGTTGATTTGTTCATACTGAATCTTAAAAGATAATCCAAATCAATCTTTTTATTATCTTTCTCATGTTTTAGGTATTTTGCATTTGATACTTAATGAGAGGTTGACCTCAGTAAGTAAAATAATGAAGAACTTTATTAGGAAATAGCGTTTTATTATGAAATTAAGATTCAGTTGATAAAACATTTCTGAGACTACTTGCACAAAATACTTATAGAAAACTAAGCTATCACATATTGTTATCAATATGTTAAGTGCTTGCTTGACCAGTTTGCTCAGTGGATAGAGCGTCGGCCTGTGGACTCAAGGGTCCCAGGTTCGATTCCGGTCAAGGGCATGTATCTTGGTTGCTGGCACATCCCCAGTTGGGAGTGTGCAGGAAGCAGCTGATTGATGACTCTCTCATTGATGTTTCTAACTCTGTCCCTCTCTTTTCTTCTCTGTCAGAAAAAAAAAACAAAGTTAAGTGCTTAAATTCAGCTCACGTGTAGCATCCATGGTTTCAAAGCTGAGTTTCCTAAAATAATAGAACCTTTGAAGTAATATTAATTTGTTCTTGTGATGAGTATTTAGAGTTAATCACAAAATTGGAAAATATTTAAAACATTAATAATTCAAAGCTGTTGCTAAAACTAATCTAATGCCCAAATACCTTTTTAAGATTATTGAAATTAAAGCCCTTTGTATAATTGTGAGTAGGATGAGTTACTGATGGGCATTTGGAATGTTGAATTTTAAGTTAATTGGTCTCTATAATTTAAAAATTGTGACTTATTTCAAATATGGTAAAAAATAGCAGTGAAACCAACTGTTGTTTTAGTGTAGTAATTCTCAGTGCTGTGTTTTTCTTTCACAAAGTTACATTCATCGCTCGCAATAACCATGGTTCATGAGGCACATTTAAGAATAAATAATCTGTGTAAGTGTGTGTGTATTTGTATATAAATTTTGTAGAGGCAAAATGTGGCCTTCATAAGTAGTTTCTATTACCCTCCTTTCCCTCATTAGAATTGTGTAAGCTTCTATGTATCTTTTTCAATGATTGACTTAATAAAACAGTAACACACATTTTCCAGTAATTTTCGAATTTAAGGATTATGGAGCATGTGAGTAATTTACTGCATATTAAGTATGTTAACTAATTGATCTAAAAGAATTATTCAGAAATGGGTAAAGCACTTCAGAGTTAAGCGAATATAGGCAAAGATGGCCTCAATGTAGGAAAAAATTAGAACTAAATGAAATATTTAAAAATTTATTGTATGTATTTTTAGTGATTCTGATGTCAGTCCTACAAATTTACATATGTTTGAAATGTCAACATGCTTAATTGAGGTGACTCAAGTATGGTTATAACTTTGTTTTCTTACTGGGAAGAATAACAAATATTTTACTGAGTAAACTTAAGGTAGAAATTAGAATTATATCTAATTCATCAATTTGGAGGTATCATGGACTCTTAATTTTAGGATATATAAGCTGTAGAAGCAAAAAAAAGTATAATATGCAAATGGACCCTCACTCAGACACCTAAGCCACACCCACCAGCCAAGTCACACCCATCAGCCAGTCAGAATTGCTGTATGCAAATTAATCCAGCCAAGATGGTGGCTGGCAGCCACAGAGCTAGAGCAAACAGGAGGCTTCCATTGCACCAGTGCCTGCCAAGGCAACAAAGTTTCAATTATAGAAGCCACAGAGCTGAAGTAAACAGGAATAAAGATGGAGGCCGGCAACCATGGAGCCAGAGTAAACAGGAGGCTTCCATTGCAACTGCCTGACTAGGCCGGTGGGCCTCTGCTCAAGCAACAATGTTTCAATTACAGAAGCCATGGAGCTGAAGCAAATAGGAGGCTTCCATTGCCTGCCTAAGCCTCCACTCAATGTAACAAAGTTTCAATTATACAAGATGAATAAACCCCAGAAACCTGATCCCAGCCAGCCTCACTGGGATGTTGGGTCAATGGGAGCTGTGGGCAGCCTGAAAACATCCCTCAGCCCCTCACCCAGGCTGGCCACACCCCCATGGGGTGAGGGTCCCCACTGGGGGGGGTTTGGCCAACCTGAAAACAGTTATCAGCCCCTCACCAGGTTGGCCAGGCACTTCAGCAAGTGGACATCCCCCGAGGGGTCCCAGACTGTGAGAGGGCACAGGCTGGGCTATGGGACCCCCCACCCCCACACCACCGAGTGCACAAATTTTTGTGCACCGGGCCCCTAGTGTGTGTGTGTGTGTGTGTGTGTGTGTGTGTATCTAATCTAATAAAAGAGTAATATGCAAATTAACCATCACGCCAAGACACCTAAGCCATGGTCCCAACCAAGCCACGCCCCCAGCCAATCAGAGTGGCTGTATGCAAATTAACTCAGCCAAGATGGAGGCCGGCAGCCATGGAACTAGAGCAAACAAGAGGCTTCTGTTACAACTGCCTAACTAGGCTGGCTGGGCCTCTGCTCAAGGCAACAATATTTCAATTATAGAAGCCACAGAGCTGAAGCAAACAGGAGGCTTCTTGCCTGCCTAGGCCTCTGCTTAAGGCAACAAAGTTTTAATTATAGAAGATAAATAAACCTGAGAAACCTGATTCCAGCAAGCCTTGCTGGGACTTTGGGTCAATGGGAGCTGTGGGCAGCCTGAAAACGGCCCTCAGCCCTTCACTCTGGTCAGGCATGCCAGCAGGTGGACATCCCCCGAGGGGTTCCCAACTGTGAGAGGGCCCAGGCCAGGCTGAGGGACCCCCCCGCAAGTGCACAAATTTTTGTGCACTGGGCCCCTAGTATATATATAAAAGCTTAGGCAACCAAATGACCTAACGACCAGAATGACCAGAACAACTGGTCAATCAATCACAACTGTGATGCACAGTAACCCCGAGGGGGCAGATGCTCAATGCAGGAGCAGCCCCCTGGTGGAGCAGCTCCCACAGTGGGATCACCACTCAGCTGACTGACTCATCCCGGCAGCCCACCGGCCCAGCGGCAGCCACTCACTCCGTCAGTAGTCCTGTAGGTCCAATCTCTGCAGAATGGGACTGGCACCGATGGACCAGTACCTCGCGCACCATCCCGACAGCACCCCCGGCCTCTTGGAAACTGGCTTCGGGCACCTCAGCTGCTTCCCCTCCCTAGACACTCCACAAGGAAGAAAGGATATAAAAGCAGCTGCCAGGTGGCTCCTGACAATTGGCGCAGATGTCAGCGGGACAGATCCGGATCCCGGACCAGCAAGGATGTTCATCCCCCCCCCCCTCCCCCGGGGACCCATCCATGTGTGAATTTCTGTTCTAGGCCTTTAGTATTTAAATAAAATACAAAAACACTCAAGCTGTAATATCTGGTAGAAGTGTGAAGAGTGGTTATTTGGGGACTTGAAAGGAGGTATTTTGAGAATTAGTTCTTGGGTAGTAATGTTCTTGATTTAGGTATTGCTTTCATGGATTTACTCAGTGTTATAGTCATAAAGTTGTATTTTTATATGTGTACTTTCCCCTGGATAAAATACTTCAATCCTGATTTTTAAAATGCAAAAAATTGTTTATTGGTTTTAAGCTGCAATACTTCCATATAACACATCTCTATTGCATGGTGTTCCTGTCTCAGTGGACTGAGTGAGTTACTGAGCTTGGGAACTTCTTTCTTGGAAAAGGCATGATTGACTTGGTACTACCAACTCTTGGGTTCTAAGATATTCTTAGTCTCTGTTCTTACTGCCCTTTTTTTTTTTAATTTCAAATAGTTTTTCACAGACAGGGAAAGAGGCTCTTGGATCTCATAGAAAACTTATTCTTCATATTGGAGATAGTAATTTTTATTTAGCTTCATGATTTGGGCAAATCTTTCCCCATTGTGGGCCTCTGCTTTTCACATCTATAAAAATTGTGAAACAGCATTGAACAGAAGTGATTCATTGAGTTTAGTGGTTGGCTAACTATTACAGGGTTTTTTTAAAGAAACTTATTTTTTTGGTGCCAATACAGAGAACATTACTGGTTGATAGTCACCATTTATTGCTAAAATATTAATTTTATTCTTATATGGTAGGTGACCAGAAATGGAGAAAAAAGTAGTCAAAATCTGCCTTGCCTCTGAACCTGATATAATTCATTTTCTACAAGTAACTTGGGAACAAACACTTGGATCTGGCTTTGTTGTTACACTTACAGATGGCCAGTCAGCATGGACCGGGACAGGTAATGTAAATAGTAAATTTTTAGTAACCAGCTATTTTTCAGTTAATTTAATACTTCAAATTAAAATGTGTTTTTTAAAATAGATGTTGGATAAAATTAATATTGTTATTTTTACTTGTTATTGATGTCTAAGTTGTATAAAGATTTGTATTGTATTTAATACCATTTTCTATCATTAGTATTAATAGAAGGATAGAGAAATAAGAGTCTGCAAATTCTGGTTACAATTTGAGCCTTAGTATTTGAATTTGGTTGGACTTTTAAATGACTTCTTTATACCAAATGAAAATAGTACCTTGTACTTGTATCTTTCTATGGACACCAGGGAAATACTGGGGTCAGGTGAGGGGGGTTGGCTGGTTCAAGAGTTTGTGCTGGTTTGGTGGAGTAGAGTAGTGGTACTTTACTTTTTATGTTCTACTAGTGACCCGGTGCACAAATTTGTTCACATTGAAAGTAAATTAATTAGAAGAAATATTTTAATATTGCTATTCGCCCTTTTTCTATAATAGAAGTGTCAACCAAATTCACAATTGACAATGACAGATCAGAATATGCATGCACTTGGCGCCAGTGAGAGCTTTATATGTATCGCACATGCATGAGTCAATTTAGCCTTTTATATATATACTAGGGGCCCGGTGCACAAAAATTTGTGCACTCGGGAGGTACCTCAGCCTGGCCTGTGCCCTCTCGCAGTCTTGGATCCCTTTGGGGATGTCCACTTGCTGGCGTGCCTGGTCAGCCTGGGCGAGGGGCTGATGGCTGTTTGCAGGCTGGCCAAGCCTCCCAGTGTGGACCCTTACCCCACTGGGTGTGGCCAGCCTGGGTGATGGGCTGAGGGCCGTTTTCAGGCTGCCCACATCCCCTTCAGGTTTTGGGTCCCTACAGGGGTACCTGGCCAGCCTGGGTGAGAGGCTGATGGCTGTTTGCAGGCTGGCCAAGTTCCCTAGTGGGGACCCTCACCCCATTGAGGTGTGGCCAGCTTGGATGCGGGCCTGAGGGCTGTTTTCTGGCTTTCAGGCTGCCCACAGCTCCCATTGACCCAATGACCCAGCAAGGCTGGCTGGAAGCAGGTTTCTGGGGTTTGTTTATCTTCTATAATTGATACATTATTCCTTTAAGCTGTGGTCTAGGCAGGTAATGAAGTCGCTTGTCTGCTTCAGCTCTGTGGCTTCTATAATTGAAAGAATGTTGCCTTAGCTAGAGGCTCAGCTGGCCTAGGCAAGCAGTTTCCTCCATCACTGGTGCAACGGAACCTGCTATTTATTTTAGCTCGGAGGCTTCTATAATTTCAAGAATGTTGCAAATATGTTGTTGCCTGGAGCCGGGAGAAGCCGAGCCGCCCGGCAGACACTTTACTGATGCTGCAAGGGAAGCGTCCGTTTACTCCAGCTCCGTGACTGCCGGTCTCCATCTTGGCGGGGTTAATTTGCATACAGCCGCTCTGATTGGCTGGTGGCTGTGGCTTAGGCATCCCGAAGCAATGGTCAATTTCAATATTACTCTTTTATTAGATTAGTTAGAATAAACTTGCTTAATTAGACCCACTTTCTGATTTAGCTAAACTTTTTCCAGCCCAGTGAAGCACCCCAACTTCTCTTTCAGGTAATGGTAAGGAACAGAACAGAAAAAATCAACATGGAGCAGATTATTATTATAGATCATGCAGGGAGAACAAAGGGTAAAATACTTAACTGCAGCAGTGTTTGACTATAGTCTGCACATTGAGAAAACCTGAAGTTGTTTTCAAGGTCCACCATTTGTTACTTCTTTTCATTTGGGTCAAGTTTCTTAGCTTTCTAAATCTCCATTTTCCAGCTTAAGAAAAAATAAAATAGGATTCCACCAAGTCTCCTATCTACCTACTCCAGGACTACTGTGAGGATCAAATGAGATGAAGCACAGGAAAACTCTTCACAGACATTTGGTTAAAGTAAAATGTTTGCACCTGGCTTTAAAGCAAGTTGTGTTTCTGGACTGAAGAAACTGCAAGGAGGCTAGTCACTAGGGAGAGGTAGCCAGGCATTGCTATGTTATGCCATTACGCGGATGGACACTTAGCATATTAGCCATATATATCTAATCTAATGAAAGCGTAATATTAAAATTGACCGTTTCTTCGGGATGCCTAAGCCTTGCCCACAAGCCAATCAGAGCGACTGTATGCAAATTAGCCCAGCGAAGATGGCGGAGGCCACAGCCCTAGGGAAGCCGTGCACTGGGGTCCAGCAGAGCAGACAGAAGACCTCTGCCCCGGATCCAGGTGGCAGCCGCAGGGAGGGAGAAACAAGTGGGCCTGTGGCCGCAGTCTGAATCGTGGGGCAGACAGGCCAGCCAGTGGCCGCAGCCACGGAGCAGGAGGAGCAGGGCAGGAGCAGTCAGCCGGCCCCTCGGCTGTGGCCTGGAAAGCGATCGATGGCAGGGGACCCCCCCTGCCCATCTCCCCGTCTCCTATGAGAGGCCCTATCTCACTTCAGAGGTGGGGTGAACCCACAGGAGCCAGGAGATGGACAGATGGGCGGGGGGTGCAGAGGGAGCAGCAGCCAGGGAGAGTTTGGGGGTAAGTAACCAGGTGGGGGATGGGTGGAACAGGAGGGAAGGAAGAACTTTATAAAAGAGTCAGTGGACAGCAGAGTTATAAAAAGAGGATGTATGAGTGAACTGTGGGGCCTGTAATGAAAACCAAGTATAATAGTGTACTGGAGACAGATTTTAAAAAGTAGAAGTCAGAAAAGAAAAAAGGGTAAATGATAGTGGATAATTAATCAGGTAGATAGATAGGTATTAAAACAGTGGAATTAAGTAGAAAAGAATGTATGGGAAGGGGAGGATGAGAGAAAAAGAGGGACGGAAGAAAAGTTATAAAGGGGGAGCTGGTAGAGCTTAAAAGGAGAATGGGAAGAAGGAAGGAATGGGGGAGGGAGCAAAGCAGGTCAGAGGGAGGAAGTGAAGAAAAAAATTCAGATGGGAAGGAAGGAAAAGGGGAGGGTGGACAGGGGTAAAGATAAAGGAAAGAAGGAATGTGGGGAGGGAAGGAGGGTAGTAGAAAAATGGGAAGAATGATGATGGAACAGAAGTAGGAAATAAGGAGGAAAGAAAAGTTTATAAATGAGTCAGTAGGAAAAGTGTTACATAAAGGAGAAAAATTGTGTGAGAGGGAGAAGCCAATAAGGAAGTCAAATACAATTGTGTGTGAAGGGGATAAGATTAAAAAAGAAAGTTAAGCCCTGACTGGTTTGGCTTGGTGGATAGAGCGTCAGCCTGGGGACTGAAACGTCCCAGGTTCGATTCTGGTCAAGGGCATATACTTTGATTGTGGGCACATCCCAGTAGGGAGTGTGCAGGAGGCAGCTCATCGATGTTTCTGACTCTCTATCCCTCTCCCTTCCTCTCTGTACAAAATTAATAAAATATTAAAAAAAAAAGTTAATAGGGTTGACCAGGCCTGTAGGGGAGGACAATTGGGGGGATCAGGCAGGCAGAGTGATTAGGGCAGGCAGGCAGGTTAGCGGTTAAGGGCCAGTGGTCCTGGATTGCGAGAGGCCCCAAGAACTCCATATTGGAGAGGGTGCAGGTCGGGCTGAGAGACCCCCCCCTTCACCCTGTGCACAATATTTGTGCCCAAGAGGTCCTCTCACCCCAGCCTGCACCCTCTCCAATGTTGGACCCCTCAGAGGATGTCTGATTGCTGGCAGTTGGACATCCCTCTCAGAATCCGGGACCACTGGCTCTTGACTGCTTACCTGCCTGCCAGCCTGATCACCCCTAACTGCCTCTGCTTGCTAGCCTGATCATCTGTAATTGCACCCCCGCCCCTCCCCGCCGCAAGCCTGGTCTCTCCTAACCGCCCTCACTGCTGGCCTGACCACCCCTACTCACCTCTGTTTGCCAGCCCAGTTGCCCCTCACTGCTCCCCTTCTGGCCTGGTTGCCCCTAACTTCCCCCCTGCCAGCCTGGTCGCCCCAAACTCTCCACATGCTGGCCTGATCATCCCTAATTTACCCCCCTGCCTGCCTGGTCACCCCCATCTGCCCCCCACTGCCCACCTGGTTGCCCCCAACTGCCCCCCACTGCCATCCTGGTCACCGCTTACTGCCCCTTCCTTCCAGCCTGGTCTCACCCAGCTGCTCCCCGCTGCCGAGCTTGTCACTCCTCACTGCCCCCTCCTATCAGCCTGGTTGCCCCACTCAGCCTGCTATTCGGTCCTTTGGTCGCTCTTCACTGACCTCCCTGCCGGCCTGGTCACCCAATGCAGCCTGCTGTTTGGTCATTGGGTGAGGATGTCCTGACCAATTTGCATATTACTCTTTTATTAATATAGATATATACATACTTAATGTTGTTTAAATTATTTTCTTATGAACATATACCACCTTTGTAACAAAACAAAACAGAACTTATAGCCTAAAGATTTGTAATGCAAGGTTTTAAACCTATATATTGGGTTTGGACAATTATTTTATGAAATAGACTCTTGAATTTTTAAATAATTGTTTATTTTTTTGTTAATCTTCATCAGTTGGTTGCCTCTCACATACTCCCCGACTGAGGCTAGGGATCAAATATGCAATCAAGGTACATGCATTCCTTGACCAGAATTGAACCCTAGATCCTTCGGTGCTTAGGCCAAAGTCCTAACCACTGAGCATACAAGCCAGGGACTCTTTATTTTTATCTTTGGTGATGATGTTTTTAAAAAGGCTAGTGGCCCTGAAATAATTTATGGAACATGGCACATATAATATCAGAAATCTAGAATTATGTTTTACTTATATAACAAAGTTTTAACACTCCTCTAAAGTATTATATCAAAAGATTTTAAAAACATTTTTGATAGCTATGCATTAGTCATTTCTATACTTGTGAATGATGTTTTAGGTAAAATAATTTTGTCATGTTAATTTATATACTACTATCTTCTATAAACTTTTGAAATACTTCTCTAACATGATATTATATCATCTTTTAAAATTATGTTCTAAAATTTTGTTTCTTTCTTGAATGTTAAAAATTCTGTTACCCCACAGATTTTTTATCTGCTCATCTACTAATGGACACTTGCGCTGCTTCCAAATTTTAGCTATTTATAAATATTGCTGCTTTTAACATAGGGGTACATATATTTTTTTGAATTAGTGTTTCCGGTTTCTTCACATGTATTCCCAGAAGTGGAATTGCTGGGTCATAGGCAGTTCCATTTAAAAAATTTTAAAGTAATTCTATACTGCTTTCTACCATGGGGTGAGGGTTCCCACTGGGGGGCTTGGCCAGCCTGCAAACAGCCATCATTCCCTCACCACGGCTGGCCGAGAACACCAGCAGGTGGACATCCCCTTGGGGTCCCAGAATGCGAGAGGGCACAGGCCAAGCTGAGGGACCCCCCACCCCGCCGAGTGCACAAATTTTTGTGCACCGGGCCCCTAGAATTGATATAAGGATTATTGCAAAGTAAAGAAGTTTTTAGAGTGATGTTTGCAGTACCTTTTACAATATCTATTTAGGCAGTAGGTCAATTCCAACAGCACAACCCAGGATGCAGGTCCTAGGTGAAGTGATTGCTTGTAAGTGAGGAATACTGTGATTATAACTTAACACTTTGTATTCGGGCATTTTCCCGCCAAATCGCGTGCTTCACTGTGTGGTAGCATTTGAAATACTTTCCTTTGTGCAGGTGTACATTACAAAACTTGCACATGTACCGCGTTTCACTGCATAGCTTATGAGCGGCACACACATGACAATGACGTAAAACATTTTTATTTTTGCTGGTTCCAACTAGAGGTTCCAATGTATGTTTCCTCATGTCCATTGACAGTCTCCCTGGTGGATCCAATTTTACTCGTTTCCTGCAAAAAATCTTAACTAATAAAAGTGTAATATTGAAATTAACCGTCCCTTTGAGACGCCTACCAGCCAATCAGAGCAACTGTAGGCAAATTAACCCAGCCGACATGCGGCAGCTTCCTTTGCAGCAGGAGTGAAAGTGAAACTGTCTGCGCGCTGGCTGGGCTTATCCTGCTCAAGCAAAACATGTCTGCAACAATGTATAAATCATAGAATCCTCGGGAGCTGAAGGAAACAGCAGGCTGGGCCTGACTCTAAGGGAAACATTGTCTCATTATAGAAGCCGCGAGCTGAAGCAGAAACGAGGCTTCTTATTAGGCCTAGCCTTAAAGGAACAGCACCAATTATAGAAGATAAACCCCGAAACCTGCTTCCAGCCAGTCTTGCTGGGACATTGGGTCAATTGGAGCTGTGGGCAGCCTTAAACCCCCTCACCCAGGCTGGTCAGGCAGGCCAGCAGGTGGACATCCCCCAAGGGGTCCCAGACTGTAAGAGGGCACAGGCCAGGCTGAGGGACCTCCCGAGTGCACAGAGTGGCTGCAGGGCGGAATAGTGAGTGGGAAAGAGGTGGCAGGGTTGGCGGCCTGCTTGGCGGCTCCCCAAGCCCTTTGTGGGGCACCAGGGGGTGGGAAAGAGGCGGCGGCCTGCTTGCCGGCTGCCCAGGCCCTTTGAGGGGCATCGGGGAGTGGGAAAGAGGCAGTGGGGGGGTCAGTGGCCTGCTTGGTGGGCTTCTCAGGCCCCTTGCAGGGCACCGGGGAGCGGGAAAGCAAGGCAGCGGGATGGGGAGCGGGAAAGAGGTGGCGTTGGGTCTGGCCTGCTTGGTGGTCTTTCCAGGCCCCTTGAAGGGTACTGGGGAGCGGGATAGCAAGGCGGTGGGACAGGGAGCGGGAAAGAGGCGGTGAGGGGTCAGCGGCGGCTGCCCAGGCCCTTTGTGGGGCACCGGGGAGCAGGAAAGCAAGGCTGCAGGGGCCGGGGTCCTGCTTGGCGGCTCCCCAGACCCCTTGGCGGCACCGGGGAGTGGGAAAGGAAGGCAGCAGGGGACAGGTAAGTGGGAAAGAGTCGGCGGCCTGCTTGGCAGCTCCTCAGGCCCTTTGAGGGGCACTGGGGAGCGGGAAGGCAAGCTCTTGGGGATTGAGGGCCTGCTTGGCGGCTCCCCAGGTCCCTTCCGGGGATCAGGGAGCAGGAAAAGGCTGGCCTGACCACGAGGCGGGGTTTCCCCTGCTTTCTGGTGGCTGGAGGAAGATGGGAAGTAGGCAAGCTTGGGAGGCAGGCACCACCCAGCCCTGGCTACAGCTCAAAAAAGAGAACAACATGCAGGGGAGGTTAAGAGTTTGAGAGATCAACATAGAGGGGGTGCCTACTCCAATCCTCCACGGTGTGCCTGGGGGCAGGCCCCCAACAGGTAGACACACACAGGAGGACTGCTCTGAGCCTCAGATGCAGCTGGGGCAGGTCCTCAGTGGCGACACACATAAAACAAAAGGTGCCTGGCAGACTGAAGCCATCATAGGACATCCACTGAAGGGTTCCAGACTGTGAGAGGGGGCAGGCTGGGCTGAGGGACCCCCACCCTCCCCCCATGCACAAATTTCGTGCACCGGGCCCCTAGTGTGTTAAATATTTCTAATTGACAAATGGCTTATCCTATCTAATAAAGAAGGAATATGCCAATTGCCATTAAGGAGGGAAAGTACTAATTGACTGCCCTGCCCTCAAAGATGGCAGTACCCACAGCCAATAAGGAGGGAATATGCTAATTGACTTCCCCACCCTCAAAGATGGTAATGCCCACAGCCAATAAGGGGGAAATATGCTAATTGCTGCCCTGCCCTCAAAGATGGCGATGCCCCCAGCCAATAAGGAGAGAATATGCTAGTTGCTGCCCTGCCCTCAAAGATGGAGACGCCCACATCCACAAAATGGCTGGCAGGGGAGGGTAGTTGTGGGAGACCAGGCCTGCATGGAAGGGCAGTTGAGGGAGACCAGACCTGCAGGAGAGGGCAGTTGGAGGTGACCATAGGGGTTGATCAGACTGGCAGGCAGAAGCAGTTAGGGAAAATCAGGCAGACAGGCAGGTGAGCGCTTGGGAGCCAACAGTCCTGGATTGTGAGAGGGATGTCCGACTGCTGGTTCCTTATGGAATCGGATATCCCCTGAGGGGTCACATATTGGAGAGGGTGCAGGCTGTGCTGAGGGACATTCCCCCCCCAATGCACAAATTTTGTGCACCAGGCCTCTAGTCCTATATAATAAAAGCCCAGTGACCATAATGGCAGAACAACTGCTTGACCAGTCATTATGAGGTGCACTAACCACCTCTTGTTCCCATTCCCTTTCTGGCAGGCTCTGATTGACCCATGGTGAACGGGACCGGTGCGTGGGTGGCGGGGGATGTGGGCAGCACCAGGCCAAAGCTCTACCCCACTGGTCTCCCCACACACAGAGGGTGGCCTGTGGCAGGTGTGGGGCCAGCAAGTGGGCAGGAACGGCCGACCTCTCGGTCCCTCCCCCCGACTGTTAGGCTCCTGTTGCCTGATGGCAAATGGGGAACCAGGGTGGGTGGTGGCGGGCCATGGGGCCAGTGAGCAGACAGTTTCAGCTGACCTTTACTATCTTTCCCTAGCCGTCAGGCTCTGATCACCCAATGGCAAACGGGAAACCAAGGTAGTTGGTGGTGGAGCATGGGACTGGTGAGTGGGCAGAACGACTGACCTCTTAGTCCCTTCCCCTGTCCTGCAGGCTCTGATCACCTGATGGTGAACTTGGACCCAGGGATGGGTGACGGGGGATGCACCAGGTCAAGGCCCCCACTCTGCCAGTCGCCCCACACACAGAAGGCAACCTGTGGCAGGGGTGAGGCAACGAGTGGGCAGGACCAGCCAACCTCTCGGTCCCTCCTCTCTGGCCGTCAGGCTCCGGTCACCCAATGGCAAACTGAGAACCTGGGTGGATGGTGGCAGGGGCCTTGGCTGGCTGCCAGCATCCAAGGAAGATGGCCTTGATCGCAGGCTAGGCCTAGGGAGCATACTCGCGCATGGATTTCATGCGCCAGGCCTCTGGTCCTATATAATAAAACCCTAATATGCAAATAGGCAGAATGACTGATCGCTATGACATGCACTGAGCACCAGGGTCAACTCAGGAACTGCCTCCTGGTGGTCATTGCGCTCCCACAGGGGGAGCGCAACTCAGAAACCAGGCTCATGGCTGGTGAGTGCAGTGTCAGTGGCAGGAGCCTCTGCCACCTCTGTGGCAGTCAGACATCCCCCAAGAGGTCCCGGATTGTGAGAGGGTGCAGGCTGGGCTGAGGGACACCCCCTCCACCAACCCCCAGTTCACGCATGTTGTGCACTCGGCCTCTAGTTTTTTATAGTGAACAATTATGGTCAAACAGAGGACCTTGAGGTACTTCAAGAGCCTTAATTATTAAAGGAAAATATTACATTCTAATCTGCTCAGTAACCCTCATTCACCAAGGCAAAGAACAATAATTTAAATTTTCTCTGTTTTGTTATTAAGCATTGGGAAAGTAAAAGAATTAACACTTAAATCTTAATTTAACCAGAAATTTAAGTTAACTTTACATTTATGAAACATTTTGATTATGCTTATGCAAAATGTGTTGGCAGTTGTCCTTAATACTATTACTAAGAATGTTATTTTACTAGACAAGGTTCATCAGGAACAAGGAACACATCTGATTTGTCAACTATTTTAGATAAGTATCTTGACTGGTACTTAGGACATACTTATTTATTGAATATTTTTTGAAAGAAAGAATGAAAAGATGTCTGGAATATATAAAACTGGTTGGGGGGAAAACAAAAGTGAACCATTCATTTTAGAGTTAGCAGATTAAGATAAATCCAGTTTCATAATTTCTTGTTGTCATTGGTATTAAATGAAGTACATTTCTGCCATGTATTTTCCAGCTAGGAATTTAATGTCACAAAAGTTAGATATCAGACTTCTGGATTGTTTGGTGGGTTGGCTTCCAGTACTAAACAAACTTTCAAACAGAAAATTTTACAGTCTACTGGTCACTTTCAATTCAAAGATATCTGATAAAGTTTTAAATCTCACGTATGTTTTATACTTTCATTATTTATTTCTATTTTCTTGTTTAAATTTTAGGGACAAAATATGAAAACCAAACAATATAACATTGTTTCCATGTTGATTTAAGGCTTATTACATAAATATAATTTGGTTTGGCACTTTACAGATAGACAATAATATGATTAAGAACATTGAAACAATTAAATAATTGAAACATGAAAATGGATTTCCTTCCTGTGCCTCATCCTGCTTCTTGTACAACTTTTTGATTGCTGCAACCTTCAATTTGGATAATTTTTTTCTCTTTTCATTTGAGTGAAATTAAAAGGATGTGGGGTTCTTTTTAATCTCCCACACACTAGAGTCACTGATTTCTTTTTCATTAGCAATCTTTTATCTAATGAATGTTTTGGGGATCTAATTATCTTGTGGTCTATCATCACTTCACCATTACAGGGGGTAATATCACAGGGTTAAGTCACAAAGTGGGCTAATGATTGATGACTGTTATGTGACTTTTATAAAAATTATAGTCAGCAGTAAAAAACTTACATCACCCATCTCTGGAGTAGTTTAAATTTCATTGAAGAGTAAATTATAGTAAAATTTTTTATTATCAAATAATTATATCTACTTATACTTGTCCTAAACATTAATATTTGGTGACCTGTATGGAGATTATGTGGCAGGGCTCAGTGGAAAAGAACTTTTAATAAATGAGGTAGTAAAGTAGGGCCATTTTGGTTTGTTATATGTAAGAATCCAAAGGAAAAATCTCCTTTCCTTACTTACATTTTCACCTATCCATAAACAGTGACAAAGTGATACCTTTCTGGCTCCTACCTGTCTGAAAAAAATTTCCTGTTTTCTGACTATATTGGCCTGCTCACTTTTTATAACATATCACGTGAGTCAGCTGTATCCTTACTGAATTTTATTATTTCTATGGCTTTTATTCTTGATTACTGAAGTTTTTGGAGTATTGAATGCTTACAGCTGTGCTCCTTCCAGATGGTCTTAGCACAAAATTCAAAACTAGTAACTAAGCTATTATTTTTTAAGATTGAAGTCCTAAATAGGCAGTCAAAATTTCACATTTGTTGTTATAGGACATGTTCAAGTAAAATTTTAGAAAGCTGGTACCTTTTTATTGAATAGTTTTTAAAAGGATGAGTGTAGTAACTGAAAGATAAAACTGAACAAAATAGAAACAGGCATGGTTACACGGAACAGACTGACAGCTACAGAGGAAAGGGGTTTGTTGGGAGGCTGGATGAAAGAAGCTGAAAGGATTAAGCATGAAAGCACATATGTATATGTATATGTGTATATATATAAGTATATGTATATGTATATGTATATGTATATGTATATGTATATGTATAACACATAGACATAGGCAACAGTGTAGTGATAACCAGAGAGCAAGGGGAAGTGGATAGGTAGAGGTGGACAAAGCAGGGATAAATGGGGACCAAGCTCTGTCTGGTGTTGCACAGCGGTTAAAGCATCTGCCCAAGCAATGAAGGGTTGTGGGTTTGATTCTATGTGCGGAAGGTAACTAATCCATGTGTCTCTCGTGTCATGTTTCTCTCCCTCTCCCTCTCCCTCTCCCTCTCCCTCCTCTTTTTCCTCCTCTTTTTCCTCCTCTTTTTCCTCCTTTTCTTCCTCCTTTCCTCCCTCATACTCTCTCTAAAAATCAGTGGAAAAAATATCCTTAGATGAGGATTAACAGGAAAAGTAAATGGGGAACAAAAGAGACTTTGCTTTGGGTGATGGGTACACAATGTAGTGTGCCATGATATTTTGTTAAGTTGTAAACTTGAAATCTATGGGGTTTTGTATGGTTTTGTGAACCAGTGCCATTCCAATAAGTTCAGTTAAGAAAAAGAAGATAATTTTCTTTCATGTGTTTTTTCTTCTTTAAAATGAAATATTTCATAACAACCCAGCATTCACAGATGGGTAACGTAAGAGGCTATCTAAGATGTTATTATCTGAATCTACGCTCTATAGATTGCCATTTTTTTCTCTCTTTAACAGTTGTATTCCTGGTGCCTAGAATAGTGCCTGGTACAGAGTAGAAGTTCATGAAGCATTTTTAAATAAATGAATCGATAAATTCTATTAAATATTTTCAGATAGGTATCTCTTCATTTTAATGAAATTTAGAATACTTTTAACTATATGTTTTATCAATGAAAATCCATTTTTATTTTCTTTTGTATTTTATAAGTTTGTCTATAGCTGCATTAAAAATGGCTTCTACAGATTTTTATTTCTCTGTGAATTAATTGCAACTCTTTAAAATTATCCAATCACAAAATATGAAATTATTCCCCAATTAGGAAGCATTTGTCTTCTTATTTGTAGATTGTTTCTGAAGAGCCAATAGGGTATTTAAAAGGTGAATAGATTCGATAGTGGTGATCATCTTAAATATGCATCTGCTTCAGAGAGAAAAAATACGTAAAAATACTTTAGAATCTGTAAGAATCACAAAAGAATATAAGATATTTTTATTCTTACGTGTCTTCAAAGGCTGTGTTGAAACTCATTTCAATATTAGACCTATTATCAAAAATTGCTCATGAAATATATATGGATTCCAAGACTCTCTTCCTTATTGCCTGTCATGGAGCTTTTAGATAATTGTTAGCACAGAGACGAACATTATGAAAAGCACTGTTGTATTTTCAGGGATTCTTTAATCCAGATTTCATTGTTTTATGTAGTATTTCATCCTAATGTTTCTCAGTATCATGGAAGAAAATAGTTTATCCCATTTCTCATATCTCTGCCTCATGTCCAAACAGAACAACTAGAGAGAGACCACTTACTCCATGACCCTAGACTATGACTCGATCTCTCTGAGCATTGATTTTCTCTTTTGTAAAATGAAAATAATGTCTATCTTTCAGTGTTATGAGGAATGAGATAAATAATTGTAGCCTTTAAATATAAAAATATAGAACCGGATGTCTTGCATCTTTGTGGTAGCTTAATTAGACAGAAAACTACCCAATTGCACACTCATTCCAAACAAATGTAGATTAAGCCTTGTAATTTGAAAAGCAAACAGATACATTGCAGGATTTGAATGTAAGAAAGAGAAATCCCCAGGTGCCATGAATGAGGAGATACCTGAAAACCAGAGTGGTTAATGGCAACTAAAGCTTGACTATATAGGTTCACTGAATATCTGAACTACACATCTGTCTAGATGTCTGTGATTATAATATTTGAGTGTGATACGATGTTAAGTCTGCAGGCCTCTTAAGGAATTGGAGCTGAGCTCTTTACATAAAGAAAGGAATTTGGAAATGTTACCATGTTAATGAGATCATCTTAAAAAAACAAAAAACCCACTCAGACTACACTCTAGTTGGGGGTTACAGCACAGAATCAGTCAATAAGAGATACAAATGAATAACCCAACAAAAATAAGAACCTGAAGCCTGTGTTATGTTCAGGTGGAATGGTTTAAATTTGAATTATTTGTCTCACATGTAGAAACCAAGTTAAGGAATTAATTTTCAAAATTGGTCCAGAACAATGACATCTATAGGGACTCCAAGGCAGGCAAGCCAGCAGTTTTATTTAACACCACATGTACTGCCCAGAGGTCTGGATGCTCTGGCTATGGAGAGCCATGCTGAAATATGGCCATGCAGAAAAGTGAAAAAAGCATAATGAGAATGTGTAAACAGAGAGAAGAAATGGAATTTATACCCAGGAAATATGCACAAAGACTGATCTGAAAGAGATTTAAATATTTTTAAAGCCTTCAAATATTTAAAAGGAGGGTGTGACTAAAACCAGAATATTATGACAAAGAAACAGAGTTTCTAAAGTTGAAAATATATTTATTGAAGTAAATATCCCTATGGATGAGTAAAACATGAGCTTTAAAAATACCTAGATGAGAAAACTGGAAGCCAGGTCTATAATAATAGTGTCTGCCTTAGAGGAGAAAATCTATAATTATTAGTTTTCTTCCCTTTCCTTCCTCATCACCTCACCTTTTCTATGTTGGCACATTTATAATAATCTATAATAATAAAAGTATAATATGCTAGTTAGACTGGACGTACTTCTGGACGTCCTCCCTTCTGGACAAAGTCACAATGGGCGGGGGTGGTGGCAGTGGCAGTGGGTGGGAGCCGGGGCCAAGGCCCTTGCATGAATTTCATGCATCAGGCCTCTAGTACTGAGATAAGAGTAATGAACTCTACTTTTACTTTAATTTGACTCTGACCATGTGAGTGGAAAATAAATAGACTGCTGACTATTTAATCTCTTTAATAATAGAAAGATGTAGTAAAATACAGAGCTTATAAAGATTATAAGAAATGATTTCTCTGGCTATGACCTTGGAGCAGGTACATAAGATAGAAGTTGTGGTATTTTATAAGACATGCATTTCATCTGAGAAGAGAAAGAAGGCAAGGAATCTAATACTTTCAGATAAGATTTGAAACTAAATGCATTTCTCAAGAATTGTGAGTTTAGTTAAAAGATATAATTTGACTTAAAAATGTATGGTGTGGGGTTTAATTTTACTTTTTGTTTAAATTTCTGCTACATAAGTGATAAATTAGTAGCAACAAGTAAAGAAATATGTTCATATGTTTAGAAATTTATTTCAAAACTTTTTATTAATGTTTCCATAGTTTGTGAATCAGCGATTTCCCAAGAAGCTGATGACATGGCAATGGAAAAAGAGAAATATGTTGATGAACTCAAGAAAGCATTGGTGTCAGGAGCAGAACCAGCCGATGCATACAAGTTTAATTTTTCTAAAGAGTCTTATCATTTTTCCTTTGAGAAAAACCTGAAAGATGTTTCTGTAAGTAAAACTTTTCAAAATGTGGCAAAATGTGAGAGCACATCTGAGGAATTATTGAAGTAATTAACATATTATTTTCAGAATTCCTCAGAAATAAAAATTTGAAAAGTATGTGGTTTCCAAGTTGGAAAATGCTTCGAAGTTACAGTCAATGCTTTATCTTAATGAATTATGAAAAATAATTACTGGGAAATGTGTTAGTTTTTAATGCTTTAAGTAAATATTTTAGAGATTAGAGGCCCGGTGCACAAAAGTTTGTGCATTCGGGGTGGTCCATCAGCCCAGCCTGTGCCCTCTCGCAGTCTGACTTAGGCCCACTCCCTGTGCGATCAGGCCTAAGCTGGCAGTCAGACATCCCTCTGGCAGCCTGAGAGCCCGCGGGGGATGTCCACTTGCCAGCGGGGAGCAGGCCTAAGCTGCAGTCGGACATCTGTAGTGCTGCTGAGGAGGCAGGAGAGGCTCCCACCACCACTGCTGTACCGGCAGCCAGCAGCCTGGCTTGTGGCTGAGCAGAGCTCCTGCTGTGGGAGCGCACTGACCACCAGGGGCAGCTCCTGCATTGAGCATCTGCCCCTGGTGGTCAGTGTGTGTCATAGTGACCAGTCATTCCCAGTGGTTCTGCTGTTAGGGTCAATTTGCATATTACCCTTTTATTATATGGGATAATTACATGAAGGAGCAGTTCTGAAAAGTGAGGTCAGAAGTTGAGACAAGGTCTATTGAAATACATTTGGGGAAATATTGATTTTATGGAAGAAAATAATATCTTTGAATACTTAATAACTATGACTTTTTCTACTTATCAGAATGTATTTGGAATTATAAAATGATATAATTAAGTGTAGTAGAATTTATAATTAGGAATTAAGATGCTTTATTTATATTATCAAACTTAGAAATATTAAAATAGAAATAATTCAACCCCAATTTTCCAAAGCTTACATGCTTTACAGACAAAGATATGTACTGCTTGTCCTGCTCAGTCCTGTACCTCAGATCAAGACCAGTGATTTTATTGATCAAAAGTATTATGCTTACTGTTTGTAAATTTTACCCAAGTTTAAGGGATAATTGGAGAGTAAAGTGTCTGCATTTGGCCAGTGGTTTATCAATCAAAAATGAGCTCTGTAATAGAAGAAAAGGAGGGCCATCTTTATTACATTAAGTTTAAAGACAGTTATTGACAATTTGTGCTAGTACTAAATTGGAATAAAAATTATTATAAAAGATCTTTAACTGAGATGAGTAAAGGAATTTCATCAATTAGAGAAACAATTGAAGCTCAAATTGAATCATTTTTTTCCAAATGTATATTATCAATTTTATGCATTGGGCCTCTAGTATAGAAAGTAATACAGAGAGACTGGCATCAGTAATTGCTCCTATTTAGAAGATATATTCTTTTTAAATTAATTGCCAATGTATGTAAGTTTCAATAAATTAAGTACTTAAAATGGTAATTTAAAATAGATTAAATAAGGTTTAGATTGCCTATACAATGTTTTTTCCTGTACAATTCAATGACGACACACACACACACACATACACACACTCACACTACAGTACTGTTGATGGAATCTTCTCATATTTTGAGGTAAATCATTGTCAAATTGGGAGTAATGCCATTTCTCATTCAACATTCCCATTCAGTTTGTAAGTAATAAATAGCATTATTTCATGCAGCCTGTTTCTAGATTTCATCTGTTTTTGCGTATATTAAAGCATAACAAATTCCATATTTGTGAAATATCTTTGACACCCGAAAGGCTTTTGGTATCGTTGACATGGTGAAAAAGTAGGGTTTGGTACATTGGGCATGGAAGGAGAACTTTCCATCTTGGCTGTACATCTGTTTTTATTGCGTCTGTGAAGAAAGAACTTCAAGTCCTCATGACTCATGTCTTTTTCAGTTGGCTTGGCATTTATCAGCATCAGAAATGGTAACACAATCCAAAAAGATACCACCCTGAAACTAACCAACTCTCTCAGAGTCAAAGCCTTTTCACCCCTACCATTTCAACAGATTTCTTAAGAAATGGAAATGGAATAAGAGATTCCTAGTAATTGAGAAGTGTATGCTTTCCTAAAGGATTTGTCTTAAATCACTACATTGTAGTTTAGATAGAAGTCTCCTTATTTATTCATTTATTAACTTGCTTATGAGAAAGAGAAAGGCTCTTCTCAGACACAAGGAGGGGTTTATTCATGGTCTGCCTTACTTGAAAGATATTTTTGGATATTTGAATGAGGTAAAACTTTCAGTTCACAGTGCTGCAGTCAAACTTATGGATACAGATGAGAATCTCAAGTCCATATGGACAAACTGCCTTGGGAATCTTCCAGTGCTTCAGGATGTGTTTCTGAAAATTGAATTTCATAGTTACAGTATCTCGTAAATTCATCTGCTGGCAAAAATTCGCAGGCAATTGGAAACATAGCAGAATACTTTTTAAGGTTAATTATACTTTGATGACCTAAAAGTTTAAATGGAGTTTGTAATCCTTCCCTTGGTGACACAGACATTTGAATATTGCCAAATATGGCCTCCTACGCTAAGAAGAAAAGAGAAGAATGAATGCAGATTTCACTCAAAAGGTTACGATGAATTCTGGTATTTGTTGACATACTCTTTCATGGCCAAATATATTCCATGAATTCTAAGTATATTTGCTGCCAGAGTCATAATTCTAGGAGTCCAGGTTTTTTCTTTTTTTTAAATATATATTTTTATTAATTTCAGAAAGAAGAGGGAGAAAAGATAGAAACATCAATGATGAGAGAGAATCATTGATTGGCTGCCTCCTGCATGCCCCCTACTGAGGACTGAACCCACAACCCGGGCATGTGCCCTTGACCAGAATCCAATCTGGGACCCTTCAGTCTGCAGACTTACACTCTATCCACTGAGCCAAACCGATGAGGGCAGAGTCCAGGTTTATAAGCATTTGTTGCTATAATTCAAGAAGATTTATGTGTCTAATTCTGTGTTGGTGATCACTACACAATTTGAGCATTTTGAATATGCAAAGTGATACAAGACATTTGACATTTATATTCATATCATATTTTCTTTTTTTCAATCTTAAAAAATAAAATAGCTAAAATAGCTACTGATTTTTATATTAAAACTGATTTAAAAAATATCTGTGTTTTATCTGTGTTTGTCAATTTACAAAGCAACAAAATATTAATTTTTATTGATGAAAGTGGAAAGAGAGAGAGAGGACAGAAAAGAAAGTAACATCTATGTGAGAGAGGTATCATTGGTTGCCTCCTGTATGTGTCCTGACCAGGGACCAAACCTGCAGTCCAGGTATATGCCCTGATTGAGAATCGAACCTGTGACCTTCTGGTGCATGGGAGGATGTTCAGATGTTCAACCAACTGAACTACACCAGCCAGGACAGCAATTAAATATTTTAAATGTATAATGTATATGTCAATGTTTATATACATTTTGAGAGGTGGGGAGTCGGTACATAGTTTTCATGAGATACTTTTGAACTCAACACACACAATATTTCATTTATGCTCTAATTTATAGATTATATAGATGCTTTTATTTTAGCTTAATTCCCATTGGGATAAATGTTGAATGACCTGCTAGGCACTTAACTATTTTTCCCTGTACAGTACAACCTTTGGGACATCACCAGTGCTCTTCAGTTGGCAATAGATTGTTCTAGATGAAAGCATACTCTAGTGTCCTCATTGGGAGCTCATTATCTGTTCTGTATAAGTGCTTTCACACTCTGGAGATGATTCGTGGTCTTTGTGTCATTGTTTTCCCTCTCCTTTCACAATTCATACTGATTTAACAATAGTATATGCTTTGTCATGCAAACAGTACATCTTAATGATGTCTTCCTCTTCCTTTTTTTGCTTTCATAGCTTGCTTGTTTTTTTCAGAAAAAATTTCATTCATGAGCAGCAAAGAAAAAAAGACCTAATTATTTTTTATAAGAATAGCCTTGGGCTCGTCATTTAGCTTGCTTGCATCTATAAAATTTCAAAGTGATTTCTTAGATTTAGTTTAGATCATTTAAAATACTGTAGTTTTTATTTCCAAAAATTGCTCTAATGAAGGAAAACCAGGAGATTCGAAGGAAAATTAAGTATGACGAATAAATCCACACGCATGCATGAACACACATATACTCACACACACATACACGAGAACTGACTTCAGGTCTCTATTAGAATTCTGGTAAAGTCTTTGTATCTCCTTTCCTTTTGTCTCGCCTACCCCCACCATCAAATGCTGGCAGTTTAGGCTGAAAATTCTATGATGTGAATGAATAGCATGAAAGTTTGTTGTTCTCTGATGTAAAAGTCGAAATCGGCAGTCCTGGATTAATATGATGGCTTTATGATGTTGGAGGCCAGGTTTCTTTAATCATGTTGCTTTGCCATTTTAGCAGGTAGTTTTTATCTCATGGTCCAGATGGCTGCTCTAGCCTTCACTGTTGTGTTCACCTTTCAGGCAACAGGACCAAGTAAAAGAGAAAATAAAGAGCCATGTGCTTTTGCTTTTAGGCTTTCCCCTAAAATTGCATGCATTGCTTTTGCTCATATCATGTTGTCCAGAACTAAATCACATGGCTTCACCTAGCTACAGGGAAGTCTGTGAAATGTGATTTCAACTGTGTTCTATGACCAAAAATTTCCATTTGTATACAGAGTGGAGGGTAGATTTTGAGGGACAACTAGCAGTTAATAATGTTAACATTAGGGAAGATTGAAACATCACTCAGAAAGGTTTACTTTAGTTATTACAAGGGTATTTCCCTAGTATTTTTTATTACAAATCTATGTTTCAGTCATATCTCAGTTTAAAAAAATATTCAACATATAAGCTAACTGTAATCACTATATATTGTAACTTATTTTAAAAGTGCAAAATGCATTCTATGTTCAAACATCCTCCCTACATTTATTTAAATTACATTTCTCATATATATAAATGAGGTAAAATAATTAGCCAAAAGCAGCTAAAGTTATTTTTAAAAACAGCAGTCCAAAATCCTATATTATTGCCATGTGTCCCTGTGGTTTAGGGGACTTTAAATTCAAATGGCGATTTCCAGATGAAATATCAGAATGGAGCATTTATTATGGTTCTTTGCCAAATACTTTATCAAAAATAGTAATGACTTTCAGGTTTGTGGGAGTATGGGTTGCAAATGTGTTGTTTGAATGCCTGCAAAACTAGTTTTAGTATTCTTTATTTCTATGGTAAAAGTTTTTGTATATATCTGCCATGTTTATATTAAACATATTCTAATTTCCTGACCTTTTTTGAATGTGGGAAATAAATTAGTATTGTCAGTGATGTAGAAATCCTGCTCAGTGTATGTATTTTCTAGTTAAACCATAGAAAGGACTCAAATTATTGCTTTAAAATTATTTTTTACTTATACTGTTTGGCTTTGAGAACATATCTCAAATATTCTGGTTAGTCTTGTCTTGTACTGAAAAAATAATGCTGTTTTAATCTCTTTGTGATAAATGAATTAGACATTTGGTTCACTTCTGTATGATCATTGTTATTCTTTAAGTATGTATGATCCTTGTTATTCTTTAAGTATATTTTATACTAGAGGCCCAGTGCATGATTTCGTGCCTGAGTGGGGTTGGATGGCTGCCAGATTGGGCTGTGGGGCTGGGCCAGCAAGGGGAAGGGGACACGAGAAGTCAGCTGGCTGGCCCCACCGGAATCGGGGTGATCAACTCCTTTAGTTTTTTCTTGTCTGTGAAGCTCTTTATCTGGCCTTCAATTCTAAATGAGCTTTACTGGGTAGAGAAGGGCATGGCAAGAAATATTCAAAGTGAGGAAGAGCAAGGACCTGCAGCCAGGGTGACCTTCCTTTTGGAAGGACAGGGCTGCTCCAGGGCTGAGGGTTCAGTCTCCATGAAACTTGGGTCAGCCTTTGCATCAGGCAGGTGGGATGCTGAGGTCTGTTTGAGAGTCGCCAAGACTGGGAGCGTGATCTCAGAATAGTTAACACGTTCATGAAAGGATGTTATGGGTTCTCTCTCATCAAAAAGCCCGCACATGTCTGTGCTACACCAACAGGGTTGCTTTAACGCAGAAGCCTCCATCCCTAAGCCCACCCGTCTCCAGGAGATGGCAGGAGGTTGAAAGTGGCTGCGAAGATGAGGCTAGTGCCAGGCAACCTGGCAGGTGTCAGCGGCTCAGCTGTCTGAGCCCCAGGCACACATAGGGAGATGGGCTCTGACATCACCACCGCACTGAGGATTTGACGGCATCAGCAGTGGCTTCAGAGCTTGTTGCTATTTTGGTTTATTTTTATCTCCCTTTCCCTTTAAACTTCTCCAGGTTGCGTGTGTTCAAGAGAGGAGGAGCCTTTGCAGCCTCCTTGGCAGAGAGCACGCCTTGGATCTGGGTTCACACGCAGCTGGACAGAGTCCTATTTAGAAACACATGCAGGCCTTGCATTATTTGTGCTGTTATCGGTAAAGAGTGTTTTAGATTTTGGCATGTAAATATGTTTCCTGCTTATCCACAAGGGCAGGAGGCTGAGGCAGTCACAGGCACAGCCATAGTTCTTCACTCACAAGCCTCTGTTCCAGATCGGCGATGCAGGCACTTGGCACACGGAGGGGATTGGGAGGGGGAACAAGGGGGCAGCAACGCAAAGCATGGTCATCCAAGGCCCTGCTTTTCTTAGACCTTCTGTCTCAGTCCCAATCTTCCCGCTCCGGGTCTGTAGCATCTTCCTCTTGAGGCAGATTCAGGTGTCTGCGAACATTTGTTACATACTGCTTCTCCGTGTGGGTGGTCAGCACGGGTTCCTGAATCAGGTTCCTTTGGCATTGTCCTGGTGGGGGGACAGCAGGAAGGTGCAAACACAACCTGTGTGGACTCCTCGCTGAGCGCCGTCTGTATACTTTCTGTATGCCTGGAGGGCGTCTCCTCTCAGAAAGGCTCCGGCAGTTCAGTAGTATGCTCTCTGTTCTCCACAACAGGTGTGGGGGCCCAATCTGGGGCGGGGTTGGGGGGCAATCATGGGATCAGGCTTGTTGGCTGTCACAGGGAGTGTCATAGCCACTGGTTGTTCTGGTCATTCTGATTGTTCCACCGTAATGGACACGGGGCTTTTAGATGTAGATATAGATACAGATATAGATATATAGATATAGATATATAGATATAGATATAGATATATACTATTCTATGAAGAGTGCTTATTTTTGTTGATGTGTGGAAATGCCTTATCCTTCCAGAAGTTCTCACTTACCTTTTTTTCAAAACTGTTCTTGTCTTTCTTGGTATTCCTATAGGTTTTCCATATTTTACAATTCCATTTAAATCTAATACTTGGGACCTTGTAATTGTCATATTTCACTCTTTTACTGTGCTTAACATTGAAAATGACCACTATGTGCCATACGTTATGCTACATACAACCCTGATGATTTTCTGAACTAGGTCCCTGTAATCATCTCAGTATTATGGATGGGAATGAGCTATTATAGAGGAAACTAACACTCAGTAGTATATAACTTATCCAAATCCAAACAGCTAGTGAGTGGCAGGGCTGGGGTTGAATATAGGTGCTGTGACTTCAAAGCATATGGTCTAACTGCTGAGGTATATATAATGTCTCTTAATTTTGTATGTAGTTAATGTGCTCAAGTTTATATTGAATTGATTTACTAAAGTTTTGTGGCATTACAATATGCCATTTGTAAGGTTGGGAGGGCCTTGGCTAAGGGAGCAGCAATAAAAGGAAAGAGTCCTGGGAAGACAAATTGCACATCTACATGCAGTCAGGTACACTGAGCTGTTTTGGCCAAGTTTGTAAGGCTCTTTGAAGGTTTGTCAGGGTAAGCCTCCTTGTATTTCAAGAAACAATCCTTAATTCTGATTACATTGGCAAAAGGAACTCATTCTGTACATGGCTCCTGGTTAAATGACATCCAAGAGACACCCATTTCCTTTGTACTTTGTTTTACAATTATTCAGAGATCCAGCTTTGATCTCATTTTTATTTCTAGGTGGTACATATTAGACACTAGGGGCCTGGTGCATAAAAATTTGTGCAGTCTTGAAGGGGGGGTCCCTCAACCAGGCCTGTGCCCTCTTGCAGTCTGGGACCCCTCGGAGGATGTCCACCTGCTGGTGTGCCTGACCAGCCTGGGTGCGGGACTGATAGCTGTTTGCAGGCTGGCTAAGCCCCCCTAGTGGGGACCTTCACCCCATGGGGGTGTGGCCAGCCTGGGTGAGGGGTTGAGGGCCATTTTCAGGCTGTCTACAGCTCCCATTGACCCAAAGTCCCAGTGAGGCTGGCTAGAATCAGGTTTCTGGGGTTTATTTATCTTCTATAGTTGAAACTTTGCTTGCCTTGAGTAGGCCTAAGCAGGCAATGAAGCCTCCTATTTACTTCAGCTCCATGGCTTCTATAATTGAAACATTGTTGCCTTGAGCAGAGGCCCAGCTGGCCTAGGCAGGCAGTTTTAATGGAAGCTTCCTGTTTGCTCTAGCTCTGTGGCTGCTGGCCTCCATCTTGGCTGGGTTAATTTGCATACAGCTGCTCTGATTGGCTGGGGGCGTGGCTTAGGTGTCTCAGAGTGAGGGTCAATTTACATATTACTCTTTTATTAGATTAGATTATTAAAATTTCTTTCAGAGAAATTACTTGTTTAAATAGTTTTCAGAAATCTTTGATTAGCCTAAAGGTTTTTCAGTAGGTTTGTTTGTCAAATTGGTATTCAATGGTAATGATAGTTTCTATTATATCAGCTGATCTTTCCTACTTGATGGCACTTAAGTATAGAGATTTGAATAGTTTTCAGTAATAGAATACTTTGTGATGAAAAGAGATAAACTTTTTTTTGCATATTACTATATGGGCTCCTTATAATCCTATGGAACAGGTATAATTATTTGTTAGGGTGATTCAAAGATTAAATGATTTGTTAAAATCCTCTTCCAGTGTTGTTTTTATATTAGGAGAATCAGTTTTATTAGTGTTGTTTTTTAAACAACCATTATACTAAAAATACTTAAGAATAGTAAAGTCTGTTGTATTTATAAATGAAATGAAAATATAGAAATATAAAAACCACAAGTTACTTAATTTTAAAGGTATTCACTACTTTATATCATGAGTTTACCCACCTTGATTAAATTATCCTCTTAGTTAAAATAAAGACTGCTAAGCCCTGGATGGTTTGGCTTAGTAGTTAGAGCATCTGCCTGCATCTGCCCAAGAGTTGCTGGTTGGATTCCCTATCAAGGACAAGTACCTGGGTTGCAGGCTTAATCCCCACCCCTGTCAGGGGTTGGGGTGCATGATGAAGGCAACACATTGATGTGTCTCTTTAATCGATGTCCCTCCCTCCCTTCCTTCCCTTTTCCTTTCTCTCCTTCCCTCCACTCTCTCTAAAAATAAAATAAAATCAACAGAAAAAATATCCTGTGTTGAGGATTAACAACAACAACAAAAAAGTGCTGAAAAAAAAACTTTTCATATTATATTGTGGGGTTGATATTTTACTATTTCTTTTCCTTCTTATTCCTTCTTTTGATCCATATGTTCATCTGGTATCATTTCTCTTCAGCCTAACAAAGTTTCTCTAATATTCTTTATAGTGTAGGGGTTTTTTGTTTTTTGGGGTTTTTTTTGTTTTTTTTTTGCACTGAACTCTCTTAGTTTAATTTTATCTGAAATTTCCTTTATTTTGCCTTCAATCTTGAAGAATCTGTTTTTCAGGGGGAAGAGTACAAAGGAATCTGAATTGACATTTTTTGTTATTTTAGGAATTTCAATATGTTATTTTTTATCTTTGTTATTTCTGATGAGAAGTTAGTGTTCCTATCATTTATAATTCTCTTGTATTTAATATTTTCTCCTGTCTGCTTTTAATATTTTGTCTTTATTTTTGTTTTTCAAAAGTTTGACCATGATATGCCTATGAGTTTAATTTAAAAATACTTTTTTTGCAAGAGTTCTTGAGTTTCTTGAATTTGTAAATTTATGTTTTTCACTAAAATTGGGAAATTCTTGTTCATTATTTCTCAAATGTAGGAATATATATTCTTATTCTTTTTTTTCCCCTTTTGAGTCTTCAGTTAAAGGTTCCTGAGACTCTTTTCATTTTAAAAATCCTTTTTATCTGTTGTTCAGATTAGGTTATTTGTATTGATATTCAAGTTTATTGTCTCTTTTTTATTTCAATCTAGTGGTTTTTAAAAACTTACTAATTTTTAATTTCAAATACTTCCATTTGGTTCTTTATAACTTTTATTTTTCCAATGAGCTGTTTGGTCTTTTCATTTATTATGATCATGTTTTACTTTAAATCCTTGATTATAGTTATATTAGCTGATTTAAAATCTTTGCTCATTTCAACATCTGGATAAAATATGCCCCTCTCCAATGATGTATGGGTTATAGCTTTGCAATGCTTTTGTTTTTTCATTTCTTGTGAAATTTTGGATTTTGTCCTGGACATTGTGAATGATATATTATAAAAAATGGATTCTCTTAGACACATTTGAAGAATATTGACTTTTTTGATGTGTTTGTTTTTTAAGTCAGTTAGCTTGGCTATACTCCAACTTCAAATTCTGTTTCTCAGCTGGTGGGAAATGTCAGGTCAGTTCTTTCAACCTGAAGAAGGCTGCTTGAAGTCTGACTCTCACATATTCGGTTTGGAGATTAACAAGGATTTGAATAGTTTATCCATATTAGAGTTTCCCTTCTCTGGATCTCTCCTTTCCAGGTTAAAAGCCATAAAAATGGAAATCCTACTCAGTGTGATTCCTTTTTTTTTTTTTTTTTTCCAGATTCATCCTACTTTAACTTCTTTATGTTTTCAGGTATTTAAAAAAATTATTTATTTAGAGTTTGTAATTGTCATCTATGTGATCATAGGTTGGTCCTAAAGGAGCTGTCTGACCAAGACTAGAAGCAGAGACCTGTACTTAGCTTTTAAGCTCTTCAATCCCTTATGATCTCATGGCTTTTCTTATTTCAACAAAAGTATGTTTATATTTCTGATCTTTTTGTTTGTTCAGAAATTGTGCTCTGGCCTAATTCCTTAGAACAGGTCTTTCTGATGTCCTAGTTTGTGCCTTGTCTAATTAAACTCATGCCTATATTTGAATAGTAGAAAATTTCCAGGGAAAGTGAATAGCAGTATTGAGGTATTGACACTCAAAAGAGTTTTATTAAATGAAAGTAAGTAAGCAAAGGTCCAGTTAGGCTGAACCTCAGGAAAAAGTATCTAATGGTGAGATTTGTGAGATTAACCAGTCTGGCAAGGGGACTTTCCCTGACCTATGTCAAACTGAATTGGAAAAGTCAGAGGAAAAACAGGTTATAAGTCCAGGTCATGTGTTGGCACATGGCAGTTTGCGTGATCTCATGGTTATCTTTCTCAGTGTGGTCATTAGCAGGAATGCCCTTCAGGTTGCACATATTGTGTATTAATTATTAATATGAGTTTCTGAATTGAATTGATAAAATAGACTTTTTTAAAAAGCTTATAATCATGAAAATTCTCCTGGAAAGGAAAAGAAATAGTATATTTATTTTTATATGGTTCATCATAAAATTCCATGATGGGCCTTGAATTGTCTTGTTTATCACTGTATCCCCAAATATCCAGAATAGTGCCTGGCACATAAAAGGCATTTAATAAGCATTAGTATTCCTTGTACTTTTATTACACTTTTCTAAATAACAGTACACTCTCAAATGGATGTCAGTTATTGTAAAGAATAAATAAGGTTGATGTTTTCCATTATTTCTCTTATTCTTTTCTATTTTTTTTTCCCCCTAAGTCCAGAATCCTGGATTTAATGTGTTTGGTGTACCTTGTTATTTTGGTTATTTGAAAAAAAAGGAAAAAAAAGATTGTGTGTGTGTGTGTGTGTGTGTGTGTGTGTGTGTGTGTGTGTAACTGTAAAATATACTGCTGGAGAATAGAATATCAAAGTTATTTGCTGGAACAAAGAATATTATTCAAATTGGTTAATGGTACCAGATTTGAAGCCTAATAGTTCTGACTTTGAATTCTGGCTACGTATTATATTCATTTGTAACTTTTGAAAACTTTCTTAATTTCTCTGATTTATCACTTTTAAAAAGTGTGGATAACTAATATTTATTGCAAATAGTAAATGTGAATTTAAAATGAGATTAATATATAAAGTTGTTTAGCATTATCCCAGATACACAGTAGACACTCAATAAATGATAGCTATTATTTTATGATGGCTATTCTAATTATTTTAATCTTTGTACTTTCTTCGTTCTTGTTTTTTAGATTATTTATATTTCAACATGGGACCAACTAATTGTTCTGTGACCTGGAGCCTTTTTGGCTTAACTTTTGATCCTCAGTTAAATTATTTATGACTTGAGTAATGGAATTAACTCAGAATTTCTCCCTTGTAACATCTCTGATTGGTGGAACTTCTTAGAGCATTGTTGTTCAGTGTACTCTGGGGCTGCTTGCATGGTTCACTGGAAGACCTCAGTAATAGTAGGAGTCTGTGAACCAGATTTACTATCGCTTACCTGTTCATAGCCTCAATCTTCAACTTTCTGTAAATGAGAATGTAAAATAAGTTGAAATATATAATCTAATAAAAGCATAATATTGAAATTAACCTTTTCTTCGGAATGCCTAAGCCACGTCCACCAGCCAATCAGAGCGACTGTATGCAAATTAACCCAGCCAAGATGGAGGCCAGCAGTCACGGAACTGCTAGATAAACAGGCAGCTTCTGTTGCAGCAGGAGTAAAACTGTTTGCCGGCTGGGCTTCTCCCGGCTCCAGGCAACAACATATTTACAACATTGTCTCAATTATAGAAGCCTCAGAGCCCAAGAAAACAGGAATCCTGGTGGCTGACTACTAAGGCAACATTCTTTCAATTATAGAAGCCATGAGCTGAAGCAACAGGAGACTTCCTTACCTGCCTCGGCCTTGGCTTAAAGGAATAGTGTATCAATTATAAAAGATAAATAAATCCCAGAAATCTGCTTCTAGCCAGCCTTGCTGGGACATTGGGTCAGTGGGAGCTGTGGGCAGCCTGCAAGTCAGAAAACAGCCCTCAGTCCGTCACCCATGCTGGGCTCACCCGAATGGGATGAGGGATCCCACTGGGGGGCTTGGCCAGCCTGCAAACAGCCATCAGCCCGTCACACAGGCTGGCCAGGTACCCCAGTAGGGACCCAAAACCTGAAGGGGCTGTGGGCAGCCTAAAAACGGCCCTCAGCCCCTCACCTAGGCTGGCCACACCCCAATGGGGTGAGGGTCCACACTGGGGGGCTTGGCAAGCCTGCAAACAGCCATCAGCCCCTCACCCAGACTGACCAGGCATGCCAGCAGGTGGACATCCCCAGAGGGGTCCCAGACTGAGAGAGGGCACAGGTTTGGCTGAGGGACCTCCCGAGTGCACAAATTTTTACATAATGTATTGTATGAAGTATTTGCTTTAGGTCTGTGAAGAGTGAAGGTATCAGTGAGTGAATGGCTTTTCCTGGATGAGATAGCTTAATTAGGACATTCAGTATAATAACAATAATTATTATCAATAATAATAATAAAGAAATTGTATAAATATACTCCAAATGAAGAAATGTGCTTTTTAACAGAGTACCTAAGCTGTAAGAATTCCAGTTCCAACCAGCAAAAAAAAAAAAAAAAAAAAAAAAGGTTTATATTTTATTTTTGCAACATTATAAAGTTAATAGCCCTATCCAAAACAAGAACTTTATTAAGTCAGAATATTGAAACACAATATACAGTGTATTTTGTATTCAATTATCAGATCACATCATTTATATGTTTATACTAGAGGTCTGCATGAAATTCATGCATGGTTTGGGTCCCTAGGCCTGGCCGGTGATCAGGGCTGATTGGGGCCTTCGGCTGCCAACTGGGACCTCCCATTCTTGGCTACCACTGCCAGCTGTTGGCCAGGGCCTTCCTTCATTACTCGCCACTCCCCAGTCTCCCGGTTTAACTCCCAAGGGGGCACTTTGCATATTGGCCTTTATATATATAGAAGATAACCATATCATCCTACATAAAAAAAAGCCTAAGATGCTAAGTGTCTGGTCATCCATTCAACCAGTCAAAGTGTAATATGCTAATGATATGTTAAAACCGCTCAACCGCTTGCTATGATGTGCACTGACCATCAGGGGCAATCGATTGGTCGGCCAGTCACTATAACGTGCACTGACCACAAGGGGGTAGACAACCAGTTGACCAGTCTCTATGATTTGCACTGACCACCAGGGGGCAGATTCTTTGACTGATAGGTTAGCTTGCTGCTTGGGTTCAGCCAACCAGGAATGAGTGAGATGGACTGAACACACCCTGGAGCCCTCCCGTGGTCCCTCCCTGACTGGGTAACCTCCCTGCCCTTCCACAGCCTTGATTGTGCACTGGTGGAGTCCCTTTGTCTGGCCTGCACCCTCTCACAATCTGGGACCCCTCAGGGGATATTGGAGAGCAGGTTTCAGCCTGATCCTGCTCAATGCAGGAGCTGCCCCCTGGTGGTCAGTTCACTCCCACAGGGGGAGCACTGCTCAGCCAGAAACCGGGCTCATGACTGGTGAGCTCAGCGGCGGTGGTGGGATCCTCTCCCGCCACTGTGGAAGCGCTAAGGATGTCTGTCTGATGGCTTAGGGGAGCAGACCTAAGCTGTCATTTGGATATCCCCCAAGGGCTCCTGGACTGTGAGAGGGCACAGGTCGGGCTTAGGGGATCTTCTCTTCTCCCCCCCCCCCCCCCCCCCGAGTGCATGAATTTCATGCACTGGGCCTCTAGTATATAATAACAGGCTAATATGCAAATTGACTGAATGGTAGAACAACCAGTCACTATGACTCACACTGACCACCAGGGGGCAGCTACTGCAGGGGGGTGCCGCTCAGCCAGAAGCCACGTTCATGGCTGGTGAGCACAGCAGTGATGGCAGGAACCTCTCCTGCCTCCATGGCAGTGTTAACGATGTCCAACTGATGGCTTAGACCTGCTCCTTGTGGGGAGGGGCCTAAGCCGTCAGTCAGACATCCCCCCCCCCCCCAGGGCTCCCAAACTGCTAGAGGGCACAGGTTGTGCTTAGGGACCCCCCCACTCCGAGTTTATGAGTTTTGAGCACTGGGCCTCTAGTATATTTATAATTTCATTTCCTATTGCTTTTTGTATGTAGTAGAGGTTTCCATCAATTCACTAATGGTTCTTTTTATGCATCTTGGAATGTGAGAGTCTTCTTTCTACATGGTGAATGGGGTTCCCTGACCCAAATCTAAGCCTGGTCTAACATTAAGACCCAGTACTTTCTTTTACTTTCATTTTGGCTATTACAGATAATAATAACCAGGGTATTATATATTTAACATTTTTCTTAATAGTTTTCGTTTTCTTATGTTTCAAATGAACCAACTCCCCAGGAGTTGCATCCTCTCAAAATTTTATTGATAACTTTTACTTTTAGTAGTAATTAATTGTAGCATAGCAGCTACTCCCATACCATGGGTGACCATGTGGCCACCCAGGATTCAAAGAATCCTCATCTCTTGATGTTTCATTATTTCTCTTCCCAAACCACATGTTTCTGTTAGCCAGGTTTGTTCTGGCTAATCCCACCGATTAGAGTTCCTGGACTGAATTCCAATATGAGGGTTGGTGATAGGGATTGTCCACACACAGACAATTCTCTGACCCCAGCAAAGTGTCTTAGAATTCAACTCTATTCTGACACTGTCTACCCAGAGATAGCATCAGATTCCATAGGTTAAATATTCAGTACTACAAGACTCCCCAGCACACACACACTTCAGGCGCCAGCCACGAGCCCAGGCTCTTACCTGTTCTTCTAACCAACTGTCTATAGATTGGAGGTGCCAACCATCACTCCAACTCATCATACAAATGGAAAGTTTACCTGCACTTGAGACCAACTGGCTATAAACCAGAGGTTTCTACAACCCACTCCCTGGGTTTGATTAATTTGCTAGAATGACTTACAGAACTCTGAGAGACGTTACTTACAGGTTAATTGTTAAGATTCTAATCAACAACTAGATGAAGAGATACATAGGAGGAGGTCTGGGGCAAAAGAACCTGAGGCCCAAGTCCTCTATGGAGTGTTTTGGTTCCTGAAAGTAGAAGCTTTCTGGAAAAAGGACCAATGAGCGGCCCTCCTGCCTTTTCTATGGAGGCTCGGTTACATTGTCATGATTGACTAAGTCAGTGATTTTCAGCCAGTGGGCCACAGTACCCTGGTGTGCTGCAAGAACTTTTAAAACATGCAATACCCGACTATTTAGTCAGTGGCCCTCTCCTATTTTCTCATAGATTGTCATATGACAACAGCCAACAACACAGCAATTGCTGTCCCGTGTAAATGAATCACAATTTTACCTTTGTTTTGGTCACATTGGCAGAAAGTGTATTTTTTGGTGTCCTGTAGAATTTTAGAAATTACTTTATGTGTTCCATGATATGGAAAAGGTTGAAAATCACTGGACTCAGTCATGGCTATTGGCAGTTAAACTCAACTTTATCTCCTTTTGTCCTCTTGGAGATCTGGGGTGAAAGTTCAGAAACCTCTAATCATGTGGTTGGTTCTGGCAACTTGTCTCAACTCTTGGATCAGGTCAGAAAGCCACCTCTATTAACAAATGACATCTTTATCTCTCTCAACACTTATACACCCAATGGTTTGGGAAGCTGTGAGCCAGGACCAACACTATCAGTGCTTTACATTGTGCTCTGCTGTTCACGGAGGTTACATTGGGCTCTTTTTAGTCAGTCACGCACAGCTTGCATTCTTTACATGACTGAACTCTGTTGAAGTACGTTGCATTATCTTACTATTAGTCCACAGTATTTTTATTTTTGAAATATAGAAAAGATATGTAATAAATATGTCATTACATGTTAGACTTTAATAGTAGCATAATGATTAAAGGCATCCTTAAAGCAAAATGAGTAATTCATTCAAAACAACAAACTCCAAACATTTCTAACATTCTTAATTGTAATTATTGCTCTCCATTTAGTCTTTTGAAGCAGTGATCAAAGAAGTTGCATTTCTGGGTGACTCGGTATTTTGAAATATCCACTCCCAACCAAGGTACTATTTCATCAAAAGAGATGGTGTTGTAAGAACTGACTTATAAATGAATGCACTGATATGCTAACCACTAAGCTGCTATCTGGCTGGTTGTAAGTGTTCGACAAGAGATCACTTTTTTAGGGTTTGAGTAATGAGCACAGAAGGTATTGTTTATTTCTATTAAAATAACAGCTTGTTTGATATACTGTGCTAACCCAGCTGTAAGGCTAAAATGCGCCACCCACCGAGAGTCCAGTGAGTCCTTACTGCGGCTTAGCTACCTAAGCTGCTGCCACCTAAACAAACAGCATTGCTGATTCTGTGGCTTAGTGCTTGATCTAAGTTACGTAAGTTAGAAAGAAATGAATATTTCCAAGTGAATGAGCTGCTAAAAAGTAATAAAAAAATAATAAAAATAAAAATAATAAAATCAGGAAGAACCATCTTTGATATAAATTTAAAATCTGATAATTAAATTAAATCTTAAATGGTAGCTAAATTATAATATTTTCTTTAATTTTAGTATGGCAGACATTTTAAATACTATCTAAATAACTTTCTGTATAAAGCTATTATTTTTTAAATAAAATATTTGTATTATCTGTCTCCATGTTTTGCCACTACAGTGAAATTTCTGAGAGTATTAAAAAAATGGCTACCACTCTGATATCAATTTTATTGAGTATCCTTGAATAATACATGTTCATAGCAGTCTGTTGTAATGGAGTTAAGTGTTTTACTTTGCAAAGGAAGCCTCTTGGTGTTAAAAGCTTCCGTAGTAGAATTTGGTAGATCAGGGTTTGAGTGATAATATAACTGTGTGGTCTAATATATAATGTTTGGATTGCAGAGGTCACTTGGAGTTCAGAGTGTTTCCTAGGTACTTTGACTATTCAATTAAGAGTAAAAAAGACTGTTCAAAGATGAAGTTATACTGTTACAGAAAATATGGGTGCATTGAAGACTTATGTGAGCATTCACCACTTTCTGAGGGTTCAACATAAACACACACACACACACACACACATACATCCTTGCATTGATGATATGTGAACAATGAGAAAGATTGTCGGACTTGTGTGCTATGAAATTTATTCCAAAAATATATCCCAACTTTTTGAAAATTTATTCTCTAGTCTGTCACACAGCTGTAAATTAGTGCAGAATATTTCTAGGATTTATTGTGGCTAGAATTTTTGCCTCCATGATAAACATAATTCTTCAGAAATTCTGTATTTGTATAATTAATAGTCTACTGGTAAAGATGATTTTTTTATATTGAAGTATGTGTCTCATTATTGAGCTTGTGTGTTTTTCAATATAACAAATTTTTTAAAAATTTACTTAAAATAAAAACAAAATTTCTACATAACTATTTTTATATAAACATAAGTATATCACACTTTTTAAGTGTTTTATTTGCCTATGGCCCTCAACAAAGGGAGTGGTAGATTAAGTAAAAATTAGTTAGTGTAAATCATGGTGGATATTTTACAATTATAGTGGAGGGCTAAATGTTAAAGTCATTGCCTAAGGTAAAGGTTGAAAGTAGTCAAAATTATCCTTGGAAGTCCTTTAAATTGCCAGTAAGTATAAGGCACTATCTACCAATATGTTCAATAAAAGCAGTTTTTCCTGTAGTGATAAAAGACATTACTGATCTTTTCACTAACCACCAGGTAAAAAGAAAAGTCACCCTTAATTTAGGTGCTATGTTGTAACAAAAATATTTGTACATTTTTTATAAGTCTATAGAATTTATATTGTCTATGTTAAGTATGTTGTGGTGATGGCCTAAGGTAAGAGTTTATAAAATGTTGCCAATATGTAAGGAGAAGAGTCTGGGCTTTGGTGATAGATGACTCGTGGTTCAAATCCAGCTCTTTCACTCCATGTGTGGCCTAGGGCATTTTGTTAAAATTCTCTGCCTCAGCCTACTTGTCTGTGGGAACAGTAATATTTTTCTGATAGTGTGTAAATTGGCTTAGCAAAAGTTGCCATCAGCTATATTTCTGTTTCCCTTTACTATCTCACCATGAGTGTAATTATAATTTTGAAAGCAATTAGAATTATATTGCTTATTTAAAATGCATGTAATTTATAAAAACTTACTAAAATTACATTTTAATAATTCTCAGGAGCTCTCTGATAAAAATTAAACTTTTTAGCATGGCATATGAGGTCCTTTTATGATCTGTTTTTCTCCTACTATCCTGTCTACTTCCACCAAGAAATTACCTTTGCTTATGCTACTAGTTCTCTCACTATCCTTATCCTGACTAACTCTTAGTACTTTGAGACTTAGTTCAGTTATCAACACATGCCTCTTGGTTTCTCAAGCCATACATTTCCTTAGCACCCTCTTTTTTGACATAGGTATTGCCATCATTTAACCCATCTCTCTTAAATGCTGTACTTTACTTTATTTGAAGTCATGGGCTATGTATACGTAGTACTTAGCATAAATGCATGAGACCACTGATCAATGTTTGGCTCAATTAAAATGTAGTATTTTTGAAAAAATAGAGAAATGTTTATATGAGCATTGTCATATTCTCTGGGATAGTTCTTGAGACTTCCAGTTTTCATTTGCATACTAAACTTTGAATACTTTAATGGGCAGTCAAATTTCTAATAGCATAAGGTTTTGCTATTAGACAAGTAGTAGTTTCTCATGTACAAAACAGTAGGCTTGAAAATATCATAAACGCTTTACTCAGAATATTAATCACTCTTCTAATTCTGTCAGTGTCAGGAGGAAAAATAATCATCCATGGGTCTTTGTCAGAGCATCTAGACATGTGGGAAATGGCTGGAGCTGTAATGCACGCTCCAGGCATTGCATGGAAGCAACTGGCAATGCTGTAAACAGGAGACAGCCATCCCATCCTTGATAGATCCATGGGAGTGGTTGCTTATTAGTTTGGGAAAAACATTTTTATTTTTATTTTTATTTTTTAGATTTGTTTTTCTAATACAGCAGCACATAGGCAGGGGGTTGGCAAACTACATTTGTGGACCAAATTCTACCTGCCTTGTTTTTGTACTTAAGGTTTTATTGGAACACAGGCACACTCATTGATTTGTATATTATCTGTGGCTGCTTCTATGCTACATGGGGCAAGAATGAGTTGTTGTGACAGACAACTGTAAGGTCCTCAAGGCCTAAAATATGTACAGTTTGACCTTAATAGAGAAAGTTTGCAGACCCTTGCATTAAGTACTTTGCCACTTTTACCATTTGGCAGTTGTACAGCAAGAAATTCCTATCTGCAAAGCCTAACGAGGAAAGTAAACTCCTATTGAGGTAGTTTAGCAAATGAAACCAACTTTGGCTTTTATGAAATCTGTTCAAGTATAATTTCAAAAAAGATCTTAACTAATAAAAGCGTAATATTGAAATCAACCGTTTCTCCGAGACGGGGTAAGCCATGCCCACCAGCCAATCAGAGCGGCTGTATGCAAATTAGCCCAGCCAACACGGAGGCCGCCACTCACGGACCTGAGTAAACAGCAGCTTCCATTGCAACAGGAGCAAAAGTGAAACTGCGCCCGCTCCGCTTAAACTGGCTCTAGCAAAACAGACATTTGAAACAAAATAATGATCATAGAATCCTCGGGAGCTGAAGGCAACAGCAGACCTAAGAGTAACATTGTGTCATTATAGACACCGCGAGGTGAAGCAGAGAGGAGGCTTCCTTAGGCCGGCTTAAACGAACAGCATCAATTATAGAAGATAAATAAACCCCAGAAACCTGCGTCCAGCCAGCCTTGCTGGGACATTGGGTCAATGGGAGCTGTGGGCAGCCTTAAAGCCTGAAAGCGCCAATCAGCCGTCACCCACACTGGCCACAACTCAGTGGGGTGAGGGACGTTCCTGGGGGGTTTGGCCAGCCTGGAGACAGCCATCAGCCCCTCACCCAGGCTGGTCAGGCATCAGCCCCTCACCCAGGCTGGTCAGGCATGCCAGCAGGTGGACATCCCCAGAGGGGCCCCAGACTGTGAGAGGGCACAGGCCGGGCTGAGG
>PVJC01010386.1:0-19967 GCA_004026665.1 Murina feae
AAACTCACCCTTCAGAACACACACACACACACACACACACACACACAGTAAATAGCCTACTAGCAGGTTACTCTCCCGATGACAAACCAAGGAGGAATTTACAAGGTAATGCTGTGGAATACAAAGACCCAAACAAAAAAGCCTAAATTAGTCACCCACCCTCTGTGGGCATGTAAACTGGTATGACTTTTCTGGAGGGCAGTTTAGCATTTTGTGTCTCAAATTCAAAAGCCAGCCAGCAATCCCCAGCAAGGAATTTAAACCGAGGCCGTGGCTCTCAGACATGATCCTACACATAACGATCTCCCAGGAGAGCCTGCTTAGCAACTCCCGGCCCTAGGTGTCTTCCCCCTGAGTCATTTAGGGGTGAGGATGGACATTTTTACTTATTTTTTATTTTTTTATTGTTATTTTTTAAATTTTGTTTCATTGCTTAAAATATTACAAAGAGTAGTACATGTCTCTCTTTTTCCCCCTCTTGAGCTTCCCCCAGCCTCCCTTACCGCCCCAGTGTCTTGTGTCCATTGGTTATGCTTATATGCATGCATACAAGTCCTTTGGTTGATCTCTTGCCTCCCCCTCCCCAACCCTCCCCAGCCTTCCTGCTGTAGTTTGACAGTCTGTTTGATGCTGCTCTGCTTCTGTATCTATTTTTGTTCATCAGTTTATAATGGTCTTTATTATCCATAAATGAGTGAGGTCATGTGGTATTTTTCTTTCATTGACTGGCTCATTTCACTTAGCATAATGCTCTCCAGTTCCAGGACGGACATTTTTAAACAGGCCCTCTTGACTTGACTGCCTTTTAACAGACAGGGTGCTAAAAAGATAATGAAAGTGGGGAAAACTTTTATTAACAGCAGAAGCAAATGTGTTATTTGTACGATTCCTTAAAATGGCAGGAAACAGCAAAATCTGTTCTTCCATCTCTCAGAACCTCAGTTCGCTTATCTTTACAGTAAGTACTCATGCTCACAGCATAGTTGTGAGATTAAATGGGAAGTCATATAAGTGGTTTAGGCAATGGCTGACATGCTGTTAGAAGTGAATAACAGCTATTATTACTGAAATGTTGAGGGGGAAGCAAATTAAAATAATCAAACGTATAATATAATTCAAACGTTGAAACATAGTTTATATACATATGTATATATGTGCATGCAGAGAGAGACCCAAAATCACATTCAGATATTAACAGTGATCATTTCCTGACAGCAGGCTTTTGAGGGACTGACTTCCTTTCCTTTCTGTAGCTTTGAATATGGTTTTGAATTGTTTTACACTTAACATATTCCCCCAAGATACTGTTTTTAAATTCAAAAATATACAGGGTGCTTCAATAATAACTTACATTTACATAACACTTCAGAGCACTTTCCAGAACATTTCCAAATACTTTAGTCATCTGAGCTTCACACAGGCCTGTGAATGAAAAAGGAGGTAGGGGAGGGTGGGGGTAAGGGAGAGAGATCAACAATATGCATAAGTGATGGATGTGGACAACAGGGGGTGAGGGTGAGGGCAGGAGTGGGGGGATGAGGGGACATTGGAAGGATAAGGACATATTTGTAATACCTTAGTAAAAATTAAAAAAAAAGAAAGAGGAGGTGTCTTATCATTTCTGTTTTGCACATGAAGAAACAGGATGAGTGGTTCTCCTGAGGATATCCCCCCGCCCCGCCCCCAACACACACACAGCTGAAGCTGACTAGTCTCAAACACAAGTTTTTTGAGTCCAGGTTCATCCAACCTTCTACTGGACAATGTTTCCCCACTAATCATATACATGGATTATAGGATTCCAGCTTTTCAAATGTCTACTTTCCATGTACCTTCCCCATTTAAAATATGTTAAGGACTTGATGAAAATGAAATACACTGAATACGAAGAAAGCTGATAGGAAAAATATATTGCAGTCGGGACATATCAAAGCGAGACCTCTGCTTGAAACCGAGTTCTGCAACTTTGGTTACTAGGTAACCCTCTAAATATAGACATTTCCACTCACCTGTTCACAAGCTAACAGATTTCATGATCAAAGAATATGGGTTGATGACTATGTAGAATGTGGACTGTCCACGGGGTTTATCTGGGTTCTCACATGTTTTTTCACCGTCTAGCCATGCAGCCCAGGCATCTGAAGGAACTTCAGGGCCAAGCTGGGGTGGCGGTTGACCAAGTCTGGAATCAGGAGAGGGTTCTAAGGGCGCAGCGAGGTCTGAGTTGAAAGTGTCCCTTCACTGCCCTCTACCGGATGGAAAGGCAGCTTGGCGTCTGTGCTGTGGAATCATGTCTCCCTCTATTGGCAGAAAATCATTGCAAAATTGAAGTCCGTGCTCATGAACATTCTTTTGGCACTGGCCAGCTTTGTGGTCTTCAGTAGTCTTCATTGGATGGGCCTCTAACACAGACATTTCAGTCATTCTACCAGCAGCAAACAAGTTCTCCTCTTGGGGGGGGGGGGGATGTTCCTTAACCTCAATTCTGTGTCAGAGGGGTCACTAGTTGCTATTCTTTCCTAAAGTGGTGCAACAGATCAAGGGACACTATTTAGATTTCACAAGGAAGGCTCTTGGCTGGCCTTAAACTCTAGGGTTAGTCCTAATATGCTCACTGCCATGGATTTAAGTCCTCTATCTAAACTGACTTGCACAACTTGATTCTACTTCTATTAAGTAGGCTGTGATTTTTCCACTGGTGTGCCACATGTATTTTTAAAACATGCAATAGCTTGACCTCTTTCCTCTTCGATTGTCAAATAAAGAAATGACAATAGCCAACACAATAGTAACCATTTGGTGTGGACGAATAAAATTATACCTATTTTTTTGTCATATTTGCAAAAAAAATATAATGTGTTTTTGAGTGTGCTACAGAATTTTAGTAATCTATAATAACAAAAGGGTAATATGCTAATTAGACTGGACATCTTCCGGATGTCATTCCGGACATCCTTCCTGACAAAGCTGGGGACGGAGGGAAGCTGGCCAGGGTCCCAGGTGCCTGTGGGCGGCCAGAGGGAGGCTGGTGCTGGCAGCAGGGGGAAGGAAGGCCTACTCTTGCACAAATTTTCGTGCATCGGGCCTCTAGTTAGTTTATATGTGCCTTGAGATGAAAAAGTTGAAAGTTACTAGAATAAGGGCATTTAACAAGGGAGGATAGGAAAGCAGCACATAATACAAGCAGAAAGTCTACACCAATGACAAGATCCAGGGCTGTGCCCCCCTCCCCCCCACCACCACCACCCCACCACCACAGCTGAAGAGGATGCAGCTTTAGTCCGACCTAAGGATGGGGATCTCAACCACATGAACAAGGCCTACTTTCCCAAGTTCATTAGTCTCAGGAATCTAATTAGTGTATGGTGCTAGATATCTCATATGTTCAGCAGCCTGTACATACATCTACATGTAATTATATGTTTGTGTGCTTTAGACCCTATGTTATCGTGCCCCGTTTGTGTGGGCTGGGTGTGAATTCAGAAGTGGCATCTGGTCTTCTTTAACTTAGGTTAAAGCTGAAGGCCTGAGAGAAAAGAGTGGAGGGTCTGACTCAGGAAAGCGTTAGAGGTGAAATGTTAAAACAGAATAAACATAAAAAAGAGAAATAGGAAGAACTCATGTTTTCCTACCAGGAGAGAAAGCCCTGACACTGTAAACTGGCAAATTCAAAACTGCTAGCAACTGTGCTACTGCCCTATGAAAGCTTAGTTGGGCGTTCTCTCTCTCTCTCTCTCTCCAGTAGATCAGCCAGAGCAGTCAGTCTTGCCAGGTATGAAAAACAAGTGGACATATGACTACAGCAACCCCTCCCCCTCAACAAAGCCTTCAAAACAAAAACGCCAATTCATGCGACTTGCTCAACTACCACAAAACTACGGACAATGATTCAGAAGCTGGCAGAGAGCGGTACTGCATTCCTAATGGCTGTTCCGCCAATCAGATAACCGAGTGTGGGGATAGGATATTGTTACAGTTCTGGGCATTTCCTACCGTGTTTCTGAATAGCACCATTTTCTTCTAAGGCTTGCATTGCATTGCGTTCATTGTGGCTGTCCATTGCAATTCTGTGGCGGAGAGAAAGGTGTACAAATTGAACGTAAAGGTAAATTATACTACTACCAATATTTATTGAGCCATCCACTTTGCCCAATAATTCCCTCTCATCATTTGATGTTTCTATCTTTCTATCTCTCTTCCTTCCTCTCTTTCTAGGATCAATAAAAACATATTTAAATATACATATTAAAATAAATGTGTATATATGCACATATATATAAATTTGCTAAGAGAATAGAAATTACATGTTCTCATCATATACATATATGGGAGTTGATAGATGTGTTAATAAACTAGATGGGGAGAATCCTTTCATGACATATATGTATATCAAATCATATTAAAAATGTACACTTTTGCCCTGGCCAGTGTGCTCTGTGGTTGGAGCATCGGTCCACACACCAAAGATCATGGGTTTGATTCCCAGTCAAGGGCATGTACCTGGGTTGCAGGTTTGATCCCTGCCTCAGTCAGGGTGGGCACAGGAGGCAACCAATTGATATGCCTCTCTCACATCAATGTTTCTCTCTCTCCCTCCCTCTCTCTCCTTTCCCTGTTCTCCCTCTCTTCCAGTCTCTCTAAAATTCAAGGGGAAAAATATCCTTGGGTGAGGATTAACAAAAAATGTTTACACTTTAAATATATTATAATTTTAGATGTCAGCTATACCGCTAGTAAAGCTGAAATAAAAACTTAAAAAACATAGGTGAAGGGTCTAACCAGAAGTTTCTCCAAGGAAGATACACAAATGGCAAGTGAGCACATGGAGAGGTGTTCGACATCATTCATCAGCAGGGAAATGGAAATGAAAGCCACAGTGAGGTTCAACTTTATGGCCATCAAGATGCCACGCCTGCCCTGCGAGGTCCCTCTCTTTATAGTGCCTCTGAGAGTCTCCCAGGGTCTCCCAGGTGCTCTCAAATGAACTGGTCACTTTGATGCTCTTCCGAGAACTGGGCGGGTGGTAAACCCGTGTGCCAGGCATTGTATAAGTAGTTCCTCCCATCAGTAGGGTGAGCGGGACTTTCACATGGGGTCCAGCACATGGCGGCTGTTTTCTTCTTTCTTAGATGATTTCTCTCCCTGGAAGCTCCTTACTCTCCCCTGCATTCTAGCCCTAGAGTGTTGACACAGTTCAACAGATGCTCTCAGCACATGTGACCCCAGCAGTGGCCATCACTGAGGCTCTGTCCCAGGGGTCGCCTAAACTCACACCCAACTTACTTCCTGGTTTTCCTGCTGTGTTCAGCCAAAATGCGCTTCGATCCCATTCAGACCCAATTCAGGATTCTTCTGTTTGCATAAATGACTGTTTCATTTTATTTATTTTTTAAAAAATATATTTTATTGATTTTTTACAGAGAGGAAGGGAGAGGAATGGAGAGTTAGAAACATTAATGAAAGAGAAACATTGATCAGCTGCCTCCTGCACACCTCCCACTGGGGATGTGCCCACAACCAAGGCACATGCCCCTGACCAGAATCGAACCTGGGACCCTTGAGTCCGCAGGGCAGTGCTCTATCCACTGAGCCAAACCGGCCAGGGCTGACTGTTTCACTTTATTCCTACCTTTTCCAGGGTTGCATTTTTATTGTTGTGGTTCCTAGGCAGATTGGCCTTGGTGGACTTCTTTTTCCATAAAAAAAAATACTACAAATTATATTTTAAAAATATAAAAGTTGTATTAACAATTTGCATTGGCATAAAGATGAATATATTACTATTACAGAGTGATACACTTTCCTATACCTACAAATTCTTTTTTCCTTCTGCTTTTAAAAGAAATGAAAGCATTTTGTTGAGTCCGGTTAAAATAATAATAATAAAAATTAAAAAAATAAAAAAAACAGAGGCCAACCTTGAAAATTCCCTGGGCAGACACTGCCAGTTTAGTCTTACAAGGAAGCGTGATTTAGCTCACTTAGCTCATTTTGCCAGGCTTACTTGACCTGGGTCATTTCTTGCTTATGTCTCTGAAAATCATAAGCAAAAGTTAAACTGTTTCCCAAGGTTGACTTGAGGTAAGCACTGACCAATCCCCTATCATTTGAGAAAGTTATAATCTGTCACCAATCACTGCTTTAGGAACACACAGGCACTGCTTTCTCACTCTATGAGCTACTTTATAACAGTATACCCCAGGGCCTCACCCCATGTTTTGGTTTGAGTGCCCTGGTTTGCAAACCGCCTTTTTCCTGGTGTGGGCACCAAGCTTTTACTAATTACTACTTTGCTGATTCATTGGTTTTACTTCTGCTATTTTTGAACGTTGAAAGTCCCTAGAAATACTGTGGACTCTGGGCCCTGGGGCCTTCTGAGCCCATCTTCATATCCCAAGTTTACAACCTAGTATGTTCACAGCCAATAGTCAATAAATGTTTGCCGAACGAGGTAAATATTCCAGGACGTTGTTTGGGAACCAAATGAGAAAGTAGTTTCAGAAGCAGTTTCTAAACCGTGAGTTCTACACAAATAAAAAATTAGGGGGAGGGAGAGAGATGCTCATTTGGTGAGTGGGATTCAAGATTTCATTCAGAGAAGGGGAAACACCAGAATGCCAGCAGCATTCAAAGGCAGAGCAGGAGGAAAAAATCAAGGACAACTTTGACCCCCTACAATACTTAGCAAAACCTTGGACCTGAGTGGCTGTCGCCCCTGGATTTGGACCGTTGTGAGGAAAATCAGCAGGAAAGGAGAACAAACATATGTGGACACACAGGCAGCATCAGCCTGTGAGAGAGCCTCCACAGACCCCCTTCCACCAGATGGCAGTGTGTCAATGAGGAGTTGACAGTTAATGACTTTGTTCTGATTCTGGAACGGAGGTTCCGTGTGTTTGCATTATTGCTGATAAGTTTTCTTGTTGTTATCTAATGAGGATTTTTTTTTTTTTAAATCAAGAGCAAAGAATATAGCCCTGCCGGTGTGGCTTAGTGGTTGAGCGTCGACCTATGGCCCAGGAGGGCACATGCCTGGGTTGTGGGATCAATCCCCAGTATAGGGTGTGCAGGAGGCGGCCAATGAATGATTCTCTCTCATCACTGATGTTTCTATTCCCCTCTCCCTTTCCCTTCCTCTCTGAAATCAATAAAACTATTTTTTTTTAAAAAAAGAGCAAAAAACACAAAAACGAGTATGTTATCATGCTCTTTGCCTACAATTAGACTGCAGTCAAGACACGCAAATGAAAGTGATATTTATTGGGAAGGCACGTGAAACAAGGAAGAAGACGGTTATCTCTAAGCCAAGCACAGAAGTCCCAGAAGAAATGAACCTTCTGAGACCTTGATCTTCTCGCCTCCAAAATTGTGTGAAAATGAATGTTTGTTGTTGAAGTCATTGGTCTGCGGTAGGTTGCTATGGTCCTAGCAAACCGCCACAAGTGTCATCACCGTAAGACCCAGGCTCGTAAGACCCAGGCTCGGGCACTTGCCTCTGCAGGTTAGTAGGATGAGGCTGTGATGCCAGGCGGAGTTCTCTGTGAGTCCTCCCTGCTGAGGGACACAGGGCAAGGCCTCTAACATGATGGCATGTACCCAGCTCTGGACTATTCTCAGGATGACTAGTATCCCAAGCCTCTCCCCCGACTCCACACACAACTCACAACTTCACCCAAGGAAGCAACTTCAATCCACAAGACTCAGAAGAAGTTTCACCAAAGTCAACTCAATGAAAAGTCCATGCCAAGGGTCTTTTGTAATTGATGATGATGATTTAATTTGTGTATCGTGACTACCAATAAATACCACTTTTATTTGCGTGTCTTGACTGCAATCTTCTTTTCTTATAAAGACAACAGTCAGACTGAACCAGGGTTCATTCTAATGACTTCATTTTAACTTAATTACCTCTTTAAAGACTCCAACTGGCCGGTGTGGCTCAGTTGGTTGGGTGTTGTCCCTTGCAGCGAAAGTTTGTCGGTTCCATTCTTGCTCAGGGCACATGCCTGGGGTTTCGGGCCCGATCCCCAGTAGGGGGCATGCAGAAGGCAGTCAATTGATGTCTCTCTCTCTCTCTCTCTCTCTCCTTCTCCCTTCGTCTCTCTCTCTCCAAATCAATTTTAAAAATCTTTTTAAAAAGTTGCATTTGAGGTACTGAGGGTTAGGATTTCAACATATGAATTTTGGGGATACACGCTCAGCCTATAACAATACCCTGGCCCTCCTCCTGACTAACTGGGCAATGTAGTAATGCTAAGCAAGCCACTCTCTGGGCCTCAGGCTTATTGGCTATAAAACAAGGTTGTCGGATTATGTCATCCCTGTGGTCGAAAAGCCCATGATCACTACCATCAGAACAAGTGAGAATTTTGCAAGATCAGGAGCAGGATGATTTCCAAAGCAGCCACAAAGGACAATTGTCTCGGCGCATGGAACCGACAAGTGCGTGCACGTAGGTTTCTGTGCTCCTGTACACACGGAAACAGCTTTCTTCAGCTTTCGGAGGCCACCTTCACACGCACTCAGGCTTCGGGGCAACATCAGAACAACACACAGTCCGAACACAGCATATTCTCTCCTTGTACGTGGGTCACTTCCCCTTGACTGCGTTCTTTGAAAGAAAAAGTAACGAAGAGCTTCAAGGTCCCACAAGTGATCAGCCCACTGGTCCTTTTCCAGTCACCCCATTCTCCTCCAGGAACCCTTGTCCACGCGTGTGATATTGTGTCTGTGCGACTGCTCCTCTCAGGCACCTACCCCTGCCCTGTGTCTGCCCAGCAAACAACTAGATCAGGGCTCAAGTCAAATGTTACCTCCTCCATAAACCTCCCAGACTTCCCCAGAGAGTCACCTGCTCTTCCCTCTGTGGCCGTATCGCACACCATGACCTAAGTTGTGATAATAATATTAATAATGATAGTTTCCAACCAGCATATAGCACTTTCTGTGGGCCAGGCAGAGGTCTACATACATTATGTATTAAAAACTCATTCGATCTTCACGCCCATGCTAGGAGGAAGAAAAATCCTATTACCCCCATTTAACAGATGAAGAAACTGAGGCAGAAGGAGGTTTGTTAACGTGACCAAGCTTTCTCAGAAAGTGATAGAACTGGGATTCAAAGCCACACAGTCCAAATGCAGAGGCTGAGCAAGCTATTATTGTTTTGTCATTAATATGTGTTTACATTTCTGTCTGTCACTAGACAAGGACCATTTCGTATTCATCTTATTTCTTGCAGTATATCAGGCCCTGGCCCATGGTAGGTAGTCTGATAGTGAATAAATGTAATTATCACTCAATCACTCTATCGTTTATTGAGCTAGTCCCTGGCACCTTCCCTTCTCGCTATGTCTCCCACTCCCATTCCTCTCCTCACCGTTACACTCCCTGCTGCATCTTTTCTCCAGCCTGTAGGGTTACCAGGTGAATCTGTCTCCTGGCAGGTTGTCTATGGGATTCTGCACGGGATATGAGATTGGTCCAGATGACTTCTAATAGTGACAGGAACTAGCACGCATAGCTCGGCTTCAGGTTTACAAGTGGGGCCTGCTGTCCTTTCCAAGTTCATGAAACTCCGTGGTCAACACCACCTTGTTACCCCGGGGCCCAGTCTGCATTGTTCTTCTTCTCACGTTCAGGACGCAGACATGAGCCTGAAGGGCAGCATCGCCTCCCCTAGTCTGATCCCCCTTCCCAGGCCCAGCATGTCGCCTGCCAGGGTCCAGATGCTGACCCACAGCAGCTGGGATTCCGTCGGCAGCAGTGACCCTGAGGCTCTGAGTGAGCCTTATTCTACTGTTTGCAGTGCAAACAGGATGCCACATACTTCGAGCACAAGAGAATAATAAACCTGCGGAAATGCCATGAGGGCCTTGCAGGGGGAGGGAGGAGAGGATGGCCTTAATTCGGGAGAAAAGGCGAAACTGGAATAATAATAATACTGCCCCAAAGAAACCACGTAGAGAAGTCAGATGATTTTCTAACACAGAGAGACGCAAGTAAAACGCTGCAAACTAGAATGCGTGCCAAAAGGCGTCCCTTGAAACGGTCAATATTGCAACATTAATATCCAGGTGGCTCTCTCGAGGGCAGACACATGCTATTGGAAGAAGACGTGGGTAGGAGGGAGGGTGAGAGAGGCAACTGACATTCACACCAGGCAAGGAAAAGGAAACCTGCATTTAATTTTAAACTGTCCCCCAGGGCTCCCCAGCTGGAGCCTGAGGGAGAACAGAGGAAAGGAAAAATAGTAACATTGAGCTGCTGTGAATGCGTGTGTTCTCCTCTCTCCAGCGCTGTTTATCCAGCTCAGGGCAGTGGATCCCACAGGGGGTCCTCCTGAGCACTAGCTCTTCTTCAAGACCTTAACCTATGTTATGGCAGGGGGAGCAGGGGCAGGCATGTCCTGTGATCAAACTATTTCAGAAATCCTGGATTTATCACACATTCCCGTTTGTTTACTGCAGGATTTCTAGACTCGCTTTTGCCTAATGGACATTGTGACTCTCCATACTGGGGCATAAGTGGCATTTCCCAAATGTGTTTATTTTTGAATCTTTATTATTGAAAGTATTACGGATGTCCCCAATTCCCCCCATTGTCCCCCTCCAGCCCGCCCCACTCCCCACTCCAGGCCTTCACCACTCTATGGCCCGTGTCCATGGATTATGCGTATATGCATATGTTCTTTTTTCATCTCTTCCCACCCCGCAACCCCCGCCTTCCCTCTGAGATACATCAGTCTGTTCCATGCTTCTATGTCTCTGGATCCCTTTTGTTCACCAGCTTATTTTTAAAAAATATATTTTTATTGATTTTTTTACAGAGAGGAAGGGAGAAGGATAGAGAGTTAGAAACATCGATGAGAGAGAAACATCGATCAGCCGCTTCCTGCACACCCCCTACTGGGGATGTGCCCGCAACTAAGGTACATGCCCTTGACCGGAATCGAACCCGGGACCCTTCACTTCACAGGCTGACACTCTATCCACTGAGCCAAACTAGTCAGGGCTCATCAGTGTATTTTATTCATTCGATTCCACATATGAGTGAGAGAGATCATATGATACTTGTCTTTCTTTGACTGGCTTATTTCACTCCAGGTCCCTCCCTGATGTCTCAAAGGGTTAAGAGCTCCTTCGTTTTTAGGGCTGCATAGTTTCCCCTGGTGTAAATGGCATTTCTCAAATTTAGATGAACAGCTACTACTCATGGAGTGCCTTCCAGACCTAGAATTCTAAAGAATGCTGCCATGGAACATCTCCAAAGCAATTTTTTTTAAAACCCGTGTATCTGACCTGGCATTCAATGGCGCGGTCCGTCTCAGCTGTGGCTTCTCTTTCTCTGCCACCCCCGCTGCCCTAAGCCCGGCAGCCATTTCCTGGCTGGGCTGCCCAGGTCTGGTTCTTCTACCTGAACTCTAGCCTGCACACAACTGACTTGCCTTATCCTTACGTAGCCCAGTCTAACTCCTCCAGCTGCCTCTGCGATTCTACAAAACCCGCACCACACACCTTGACTCTTACCCCAAATAAGAATATTTCTTGAGTTCTTGGAACCTGCACAGAACTGTTCTAAGCACTTTATATATTAACTAGAGGCCCGATGCATGAAATTTGTGCAAGAGTAGGCTGCTGGCATCCAGCTTCCCTCTGGCACCCAGGCCCCGGGCTTCCCTCACTTCGTCCAGAAGGCTGTCCGGAAGGGAGTCTGGTCTAATTAGCCTATTTCGCTTTTATTATTATAGATTAGCTCATGCAATCCTCCTACAACCTCATGAAGTAGGAGCATTCTTTTGAAATTTGACAAATAGGAAAAACCAAGATAGAGACAAGCTTAGTAACTAGCTCATGGACAGACAGCTAATGAGCAGCGGGAGTACAGTAATGTTGACCCCAGGATGTAATATACCTGCCAAGAATGAATCCTTGTGGTTAACTGGGCTCAAGTTCATAAATAGAGCCGACCAGTCACTGCCGATGGGATCTCTCACACACTCAGCATTTCAGGGGAGAGACACAGACTGGACTGCCAGCCTCCTGCACTGTGTTGCTGCTATCAGAGCCGCCCCTTATAAAGGACTTCCTGGAATCATCTTTCAACCAATGGACTTAACCCTGCCCCATCCCATTGGAAGTATACAGCTATATTTTCTTTCTTTTTTAAAAAAAAAATATATTTTATTCATTTTTCACAGAGAGGAAGGGGCAGGGATAGAGAGTTAGAAACATCAGTCAGCCGCCTCCTGCACACCCCCTACTGGAGATGTGCCCGCAACCAAGGTACATGCCCTTGACCGGAATCGAACCTGGGACCCCTGAGTCCGAAGGCCAACGCTTTATCCACTGAGCCAAACCGGTCAGGGCTACAGCTATATTTTCATTTGCATTTTTGCTGACCAATGAGGGCAGCTCCATAAAGACCATCAGGATGTGTGATTCCGGCCAGTCAGAAGAGTGCTATGTGGACCAATCAGACTGTTCAAATTTGCATTCCTCATTTGCATAGAAATGGGCCAATCAGGGACAGAGTGGGAACTTCCTGTAAAAGCAGGCCTCCCCTTTTGTTACCCAGCTCAAGAGGCTGCTGCTGGAGGTGTTCTCTTCAGGAAGGAGCGAGCCATGGTTGTCATTAGGTATTGATTTACTTGCAAAGTAAAGAAGACACGGGATTCACATCCAAAGCTCTGTCTCCCTGAAGGGAGGCTTAGCCGTTGCTTGTATACAATGTTTGGTTAATTACATGTTACCAAATGGAAAAACCATTTGCAGTTGGTTACACTTATCTGTTGTGTCCTCAGGGCAATAGGGAGCCATTGGGGATTTAGGAAGATGTGTGACGGGTTTAGATTTGCACAGTTGATTTGAGCTCCCTCTAGAGAAAGAGTGCAACATAATTTGGGTTCAAGTTTGGCAAAATCAGAGAAAGACAGAGAGGAAAGCTAACACACATAGCATGTAAATGAGTAAATTCATTTACTCCCCACTCTATGAGGTCAGTGTACATCCTTCACCACCCATTTTAGAGATGAGGAAAACTCGTGAGAAAGTGGTAGAACCAAGATCTGAGCTGAAACCGTTTATTCCTAAGGCTGTTCTCTCAATATTTCCAAAGCGAACCTTACTACCTCTCCTGAGTGTTTTGAAACTGTTCTCCAAACTTTCCTCTGTGCTCAAAATTGTCCGAAATTGTTTTTGAAATGAACCAGAAGGGGGCAAATGTGATGCGGTGAACCTGTGAGGCAGTTGTGGTAGGTGAGCTCCGGGTGGGGGCGGGGGGAGCTGTTGTGATGTGTGGCAGATGCAGACCAGTGGGCGGATCTGATGACCACCCAGGACTGAGAACCTACAGGGACTGCTGTTGACCCTGTATTTTTGATGATGAAAATACTGGAGGAAAAGAGAGGTGTGAGGAGTACGGGAACAAGAGGAACCAAAAGTTACCCGACCAACAAGGCTCGGTGGTTGAGCACCAACATATGAACCAGAAGGTCACAGTTTGGTTCCCGGTCAGGGCACATGCCCGGGTTTCATGCTTGATCCCCAGTAGGGGGCGTGCAGGAGGCAGCCGATCAATGATTCTCTCATTGAGGTCTCTCTCTCTCTCTCTCCCTCCCCCTTTCCCTTCCTCTCTGAAGTCAATACAAATATATTTTTAAGAAGAAGAAGAACCAAAATCAATGTCGGTGTTCAGGTTGGAAGACCCCCGGCTCTCACTCCTTTGTGCAGGGACTAGCACACCGCCTCCGGGCTGGCTGCCTGGCTACCAGTTCTCCAACCCGATTTCTACTCAGCACACGACGGACAGCCTATCTTTACCAATGAAGCATCAATTTGGAATACTTACAAAGCACTTCTTTCTTTCTTTCTTTCTTTCTTTCTTCCTTTCTTTCTTTCTTTCTTTCTTTCTTTCTTTCTTTCTTTCTTTCTTTCTTTCTTTCTTTCTTTCTTTCTTTCTTTCTTTCTTTCGAAACCTGAATTACCAGGAGACACATGTTGTGCTCCAGACATAGGGCTAGGATTAGACATGATGGATGGAGACATGGATAAAGGTATGAACATCAAGGTCCTTCTCTCCAAAAACCCATTTCACTGATAGGCTGGTAGGACAATGGAGGACATGGTTGGATGGCTGCCTACTTGTGGTTTGAAGGAGAAAAGAATTCTCTGTGCCCTCAAACAACCCCCTTTTGGTACATGAACACCATCATTTGAGAGTCCATAGACCCTCTAAACAGACCTTGGAGCCCCTGTAATCAGACATCCACACGTTCATAGGAGGAACCTGGGCCCAGAGGGATTATGTGACTTGCCCAGCATCACACAGGTTGTTACTGGATCCAGGTGTAGAGTCCCTGAATCCCTGCTCCCCCCCCCCCCGCCCCCTCGCAACCCCCCTCTCATTTTCTTTGATGATGGAAATACTGGGGGGAAGGAGATGTGATACTTGGACATTCCTAGGACTTGGAGTGAATTCCTGAGACTTTCCTCCATCTGAGGAAGGACTGCACAGGAAGCTTCGCCTCCGAGGCCACTGACATCTCACCACAGGAATGCCTTCCCCACGGTCAGCAGCTGGGCTGATGCGCCTGGTCCCTTTCCAGCTGCAAAGGGACATTGCCCTCAGGGGCATCGTTGATGCCTCTGTGCAGCCACGGGGGTGGTCCAGCTCCGCCTTCACTTAAACGGATGGACCCCAAGTCATTGAGTCGTAAATCTTTACCAAGAGAGCTCTCTCTCTAATCCAGCTTCCGGCTTTGAAGCAAGATTTTATTATTCCTCATGTTACAGATAAGGACCTGATTCCCAGAGAGGCTAAACCGACTCGCCCAGCTCGTAGCACTGGTCACGAGAACAGCCTTACTTAAGGCTATTACTTACTCAGAATCCTGGAGGCTTACAATGTCAGTGCCGGCGTGATCTTATAAATACGGGGACCACATTTTCAGAACCCCAAACTAGGACGCTTAGGCTGACAAACACAAGTGCACTTCCAGGGACAGCGGGCAGACTGTGGGAGCTGGGGCTGTCCCAGAAAAGGGGCTTCATGGCTGTGGTTCTGACAGATCACCCAGCTCAGTCGCTCTCATTTCGCGGTGGAGGCCACGGACGCCCGGAGAGGCAGACTGACTCGCCGGAGGTCGTAGGCAGAAATATTTTCTGTTTTCTCAGCTCTGAAGGTCGAGTCAACAGGGTGTGGGTGGCACCCGACAAGAAGAGGCCATTGTTCCAGCCTGCTGCTTCTCCAGTGGACCGACCTAATCCATCGTCCAGACCGGGCATGGCTGGGGCCCTCACCACCGGAGAACTAATGCTAGAAGACAGAGAAAAGTTGGGGCCTTGAACTCATGCAGACCCTGGCAGCCAGGCCACAGGGCATCTGGAGAATTAAAGGTAGTTTTCCTTCAGGAGGGCATCATTCTGGGGAAAGTAGATGATGTTTTCTTTATACATATATTTTAAGTTGCTTTCAGAGAGGAAGGGAGAGAGAGATAGAAACATCAGTGATGACAGAATCATCGATCAGCTGTCTCCCCCACAATGGGGATCAAGCCCAGAACCTGGGCAGGTACCCTGACTGGGAATCAAACCCTGACCTCCTGGTTCATAGGTCGATGCTCAACCCCTAAGCCACACCAGCAGGCCTGGATGATATTTTTTTTTCTTTCTTTTAATTTTTCCCCCCTCCCAGAAACAGGCCATTAAAATGACAAGGTATAAGCTGGTAACCCCTCCGGCCTTCTAAATTCTAGTGTAAATCAAGGAGGCAAGTCAAACTGACAAGTATTTCACAGGCATCTACCATCAGCCCTGCAATGAGCTCGACATTATAAATACTTATTATGAAATCTCCCTTTGCCCCTCACCCCTGCTCCATGGACTGTCTGACCTCATTTTACATCTAATAAGAGAAAAGGAGGGTCAAGAATCAGGTCAAGGGCTCAAGGCAAGTCCACTTGCAGTTCCTTCAGCCTGAAGGCCCCTGACTCCTGGACCGACACTGCTTCCCACACTAAAAACAGCATTTCCTCCTGTTCTTTGCACACTGGGGCTTTTCGAACAAGGACTCTCAAGTGGCAGATGGAACCCTTCCAACTGTCAACCTCTCCTCTATGCAAATGTAGAACCACTCTGCTGATAGCGAAATTGCTTCCTGGAAAACCAATTTCCTCTGTATTGTCCTGCAGGCCGCTGCGAGACACCCCGCTGAGAGTGAGTGTGTGGTGGGGGGCGGGGGGGGGGGGGGGGGGGGGGGGGGGGGGGGGGGGGGGGGGGGAGGAGACAGCCTGTTCCATGCACCGAGAGAGTAAAAATGCAGGGCATGTGCTGCTGAGGCCGAGATTTCGAAGACACGTTTGAATGGGAGCTGGGTTCCCAAGTCCTCAGTTTAGAAATAGTTTCCCTGACGTTTGTTTTCCGTGGATCTGGCTGCTTTGCTCTGTCCAAGGCCTGGAGCTAGTCTTCTCAAAGCCTCGCTGCCCACGATACGCCCGCTATTGTCAGGGTTCAACAATTATTTCATTCATCCCTTGGTTCATTCATTTCCTCTAAATTTGTTTCCAAAGAACCCTAACCCGCCATTCAAACCCACCCCTCTATTCCGCTGGCAAGGACTCAAGGTGGGAGGTGAATGGCTGGATTCTCCAATGGGCTCCCCAACCCTCGGTCCAAATGAGGGCACTTTGCTGTGTCCACCACCCACCCCAACCTTCAATCCTGCCTTGGATGCGAATGAATGACAGAGAACTTGAGAAGAGCTCATAAAAACCTGATCTCCCCGATACCATCTTCTTTAATTATTTAAAGAAAGGGACAGCCTGTTTAAAAACCCTTCCTGTTCCAGTTCTTTTGTTAAAACTCTTAGAATCAGTGACAGGCTGCGGAGCTGAGAGGAGGCAGGGGCTGGCTGTGCTGAGGGCCTGTGGCAGGAAGGACGCTTTCTGATGGGAAAAGCGTAGTAGAGCCAAAGACCCTTTGTTCGGAAGGAAGTTACGCCCGAATTTTCTTTGCCCTCCAAAGACGTTAGCAGAGACGCCTCTGTATTTCAGAGAGCAGGTTTGAGAAGGCCAAGAGGACAGTCAAGTCTAACTTTTATGGGAACTTGCCTGTGAATATAGATCCGTGAATGTGACCTTGGGGGGCAGGTTCAGGGACTGTGGACTGTCACTTACTGGTTAGGCCTGGGAGGAGTCAACTTCTCTAGCCTTCCATGTCTTCCCCTGTGAATGGGCATCGCACTGACGACTCCATAGCACTGATTTGCAGACCACGTGGGAGCACAGCAGCGTGGAAGGGCCTAGGGAATAGCTGATACCTGGTAAATACACAGTAAATGTTATCATGCAAATGGATAGGGCCCTGGATGAACAGGGAAGAAAGTCAATAGAGTGACTAACTGGGCTGTTCCCACATGGCTGCTGGGATTCGTTTCCTTTATAAATTACGAAAATTTAATAAATTAGGATGAGACACTGTATTCAGTGGAATCTCTGGGCCTTTTTAAAAAAATATATATATTTTCATTAACTTCAGAGAGGAAGGGAGAGGAAGAGAGAGAGAGACAGAAACATCAGTGATGAGAGGGAATCATTGATTGGCTGCCTCCTGCACGCCCTCCCCACTGCGGACCGAGGCCGCAACCTGGGGGGAGTGTGCCCTTGACCAGAATCGAACCCGGGACCCTTAAGTCTGCAGGCCAATGCTCTACTCACTGAGCCAAACCGGCTGGGGCTGGGTCTTTCAATTAGAGGTCACACAAGGAGATGCAGATGGAAGCTGGGCCCCAGGAGAGAGAAAGGAAAGGGGCAGGCGGAGCTGTGGGATCTGCTCGTGCGATTTAGCAATAAATGCAGGGAGTTCTGGGATCGGCTGCTATTCCTTGGGTTGGCGGCAAAACGAGAACAGCACCAGGTGTTAGGCCTGTGGCGTGAGACCAGACCTGGGTTTAGCGACCTTGGCACTTGAGTTCTGGCTAAGAAAGATTCAGAGCCAACACTTAAACGATAGCAGAAAGTTTATTTAGGAAGTCACAGAGGTAGGAGAAGTGAGCTAGAGAAGGAAAGAGCTCAGGAAACAAGCTCCGGAGGCAAAAGAAGGGCCCCTGGAGCTCAGGAGAGAGGAGGTTAAAGGTCAGGAGTGGAGGAGGAGGTGGTGGTGGTGGGTGGTGATGAGGGGGAGACACAGGGGAGGGGAAGGCCTACCCATGCTCCTGGGAGGGAGTGCTCCGGGTCTTCCATCTTGAAGGCATTTGTCTGGAGGTCTCAGGGGAGGATCCCAATAGCAGATGCATCAGCTTTCCAGGTGTGTCCTCTTAGGTCATTAGTCAATGCATCTGATCTGTATGCCAGTCATGGCATTGCTTATCAGGTTTTGCTGCTTTCCTGGGCTTGGAACAGAAAGACAACGGAACCTAGATGAGTAAGAACCTCTTGTCCTGGGGGCTTCATGCTTAGAGGCTATTCTTCAGCCCTTTTGTTCATTCCCCTCGTCTAATCCTCATGCCAGGGATGGAAAAGTCAGAGGAGGAGTCCCAACCGTGTGACCAGCGATACGAAAGGTCAGGGGGTCTAAACCACATGACCAGTGAGCCTATATAATAAAACCCTAATCTGCAAATCGACCAAACTGCAGAATGACACATCGCTATGATGTGCACTGACCACCAGGGGGCAGACGCTCAATGCAGGAGCTGCCCCCAGCCCACAGGCCCCTCCTGGTGGCAATGGCAGAGGGCATAGCCAGCAAATGGGCAGTGCCAGGCCACCAGCCAAGGCGGGTGCCAGCAGAGGCCCCAATAGCCCTGCCAGTGGCCCCACAGATCAACCCTGATCACCGGCCAGGTCTAGGGACCTTTCCAGTGCATAAATTTTATGCACCGGGCCTCTAGTAACTATATATCGGGGGAGGGAAGGTTAGCTGGGGCGAGGTCCTTGTTTTCTCAGTTTTGTGCGTTGCTAGGCACCCGGGGCTCTCTGCCCTGGTGACCTTCAGGAAAGCCTTGGGGGGAGGGAACGGAGGAGAACGCGGACAGAGGTGGTCCAGACTGAGGCATCCGCAAAGGAGGAGACACACAGACAACAAGAACCAGAAGCGTGCGGCCCTCTCAATCCACAGCCACCTCTGTGTGTGTCAGCAGTGGCCTTGCCTCTTTCCCAACCCTTGTGTGCGCCTGAGATTGATGTCAGCAATCATTACAAAAGCACCTCCCTGGGCGAGGCTGCACCTGGGCGTGGTGAAAAGGGACAGGAAGATTAACTTTATTATTTGACAGCAGTTGGACAGAGCTCACCGTGCCGGGTGCCGGGTCCCGGGTCCCTTTCTGAAAACTTCACAGCTATTCACGTGGCTAATTTTTCAGACAACTCAATCCAATAGGTATTCTACTATTCCCCGTTGACCATGGAGGAAGCTGAGGCCAGAATATAGAGTTCCATCTTCTGAAATAGCTACAATGTGTCAGGGCTCCTGTGTGTCTTGAATGTAGTCCTCAGAACCCCGGAAAACAGAGCTGTGGTGCCTACTTGACAGACGAGCAAACGGAGGCTCACGGAGCTCCAGTGACTTGCTTGCAGTCACGCAGACGCATTATGGTCCAACGTCACGGCGCTGCCCCACCTCCTAAGTCTGCAAGGCATGCTCTCCACCCTCAGGAAGCTTAGAAAACAGACATAAGTGTCCTAAAACATAGGAAGAATGTCATAAATCTCTCCTCCCTTCGCTTCCCCATCACCACCACCTGAGAGGACTGATGCTAGCATGTTGCTGTGGGTGGGATGGAAATAACCAGACACATAGAGAAACTTACAGAAAAACCAGCAGTGGGACCCGCTCCCCACCCACCCCCCAAAGTGTCCTCGGTCCTGGAGGCTTCATGGCCCTGACATTCGTGTCTGTCACTGCCACCATTGTGGCCCCTGCTTCTTTATCCCCCGCCTCTAGCCATTCTCCGCCCTTCCTCTTCCTTTT